>CAHIKZ030001196.1:585000-648775 GCA_903632075.3 Acanthosepion pharaonis
CTTTTTAGTACTGAACAAAAATTTGAGGTAAGAAAACCCCAAACACTTCTTTTATTTTCTAACTAAATTATCTCGACACATTACACACATAAATAAAAAAAAAAGAAAGACTGTATGAGCTTTACTTATACTTTAGCTTGTCATTCTCTCAGATTCCAATCAATATTTGATTTACATTTGACCCCAAACTCAAAATTTTACTCAGTATTAATGTTGTATCTCCAACACCACTTAAATATAATAAATAATATCTGTTCTGTTGCTTCCACGTTTTGCTTTTTCTCATTTTGACGAGTATGTTTGTGTATATATATATATATATATATATATATATATATATAAAAAACATTAGGGGTTTATGATTATTTACTGAGTTATAACTCATCTACAAAAAATGTATATATGGACATATCTCTATAATTACCTAATTAATTTCTTTGATTAAAACTGCTATGTTAGGCTTTAAAAGTTAAAGTGGAAAGATTATGAAATGAAAATTATATTTTTGGTTTGATTCAGTTGATTTTAAGGAGGTAAAATATTGTCTGTTTGAAGAAAGTTGGAAAAATAATTATTGTATAAACAACTCGTATTTTTAAGACTTATTCACTTAATATTTTTTAAATCACATTAACATAAAAATATTTTTAATATGTCAAATATATTTTAAAATCATATTCACTTCAAAATATTTTTTTAAATATGGCAAAAAATATTTCTTAAATATTCAAAATATTGTTTAAGGAAGGCCAAAATATAAATAAGCATGCACAAAATCTCACAGGTGGAAAGAGAGTGAGTGATGGAGAGAAGAGAGAGAGGGGGAAAGAGAGAGAGAGAGAGTGAGGGAGGAAAGAGAGAAGTGAAAAGAGGACATAAATGATTACATTTATGTCCTCTATCTGGATGCTAAATTAGTTCACCATCTGAGATGAAGACACACCATTTCTTTCTTTCTCTCCATTTCCTACACAATAATAAATTTACATCTTTCTTTCAACCACTCTCTATATATGACTTCTGGCAAACACACAAGCATACAAAGTTTGCATAGTTTTATAGTAATAAAAATGTAGTGGAAGTATTATTTACTTTTTTAAGCATTTCACCCCAAGCAAGGCAGGAGTGCCACTTGCATGCAGGGGGCTACAGAGGAAAAACAAGAGAAAAGACTGTGTATAGGGGGGGATTGAGAAAAGGATGCAAAGAAGAATGGGGATCAAGGCAGATGTTGATTGACATTACATTTAAATTTTAGTTATCAGGGAAGCAACTAAGAGGAAGGGAGTTCCAGTGTTAGGAAGTGCAAGAGAAGAAGCTGTTGGATTAGAAGAGGCAGTTGCATTTCACTGTTTTTACAGTAAAAGGGTGGGACCGAGATGCCAACCTAGTAGCATGCTTAAATTCATGCAGTCAGGGCACCAGTGAAAATAGCTCATCAGAGAAGATGCCATGAAAATGTTTATGGAAAAGATTGAGAAAGTGACTAGAGTTGAGACCTCAAGTTATGGCTGATCACGTTGCATATGCATTTCTGAATTTTGTTGAGAACCTCGAGATGAACAGCAGTGGCACCAGAACATATATGGCAATGGTATTCTATGCATGGCTGAATGGTAGATTTGTTTGTAGATGTGAAGGAGGGACTCGGATGAGAAAAACCTTCTGGCATGATACAATGTCAATTTTTAGTACATTTTTAAAAGCCAATATTTTATGGTACAAAGATTTTGAAAAAAAATTATGCAGAATGTTTTTCCTTTCATTTATAACCAGTTGAAATGTTTTATTTATAACAATAAACTGATAATTGCCAGATTGAAATTACCATTGTGATTTATTCAACATCTGATAGAATAAATGCTATTACTTGATACGATAAATTGATTCTTCATTTGATTTTTCAATTGATCTTTCCATGCTGCTCTTTGCATTGTGTCCATCTATAACCTCAACTAGCCTTAATATATATTATATGTATCTGTTAAAATATAAACTGATTTCATATATTATTCACTGTTAATATATCTCTTATTACTTTTTCTTTACAGATTTTTGCCCGAACAAAACATTATGATATATATACAGAGAATATTGAGAATTTAAATGACTGGAAACAAGACTCTTGATTTCTATGAAGAATGCATAAATATATCCATGTAACATTTGTGTATCTATATTTTCAAAAGTATCAAATGAGCAATAAGTAGCAAAATCTTCTACTTTGAAATGTGTGGTTTGTATTTTCTGCAAAAGCACAGTGTTATTATTTATATTAATAAGTAAAAATTAGAAACTATATTCTAGTGCAATTTACAAATCTTACTTGGCTTTACTGTTCCACATGGAAAAAGGCAGTGAAGAAAAATCATATTCTTGTGATATTTGTGGATCTGCATTTTATCAGAAGTTTCAAACAAACACAGGACAGAAATCATGTCATTGTCAGACTTGTGGATCTGCATTTTCACAGAGGTCACATTTGGTGAGCCATATGTGAAAACAGACTGGGCAAAAACCATATTCTTGTGAGGTTTGTGGATATGAATTTCCACATGAGTCATCCTTGGAGCAACACATGCCAACACATACTGCAGTCATCTTTAGTGTGGCATATGCAAACACACAGAGGAGAAACCATATTCTTGTGAAGTTTGCAGATCGGCATTCTCATTGAAGTCAACTTTGCAAAGCCATATGCAAATACACAGTCAAGTGAAACCATATTCTTGTGAAGTTTGTGGATCTGCCTTTTCACGAAAGTCATATTTGGAGCAGCATATGTGAACCCACATTGGAGAGAAACCATATTCTTGTGAAGTGTGTGGATCTGCATTTTAACGGAAGTCAAATTTGGAGCAGCATATGCAAACATAGACTAGGGAGAAACCATATTTTCATGAAATTTGTGGATCTGAATTTTCATTCATCTTTGGTGTTGCATATGCAAACATACAGAGGAGAGGAACCATATTCTTGTGAAGTTTGTAGATTGGCATTCTCACTGAAATCAACTTTGCAGAACCATATGCAAATGCACACTCAAGAGAAACCATATCCTTGTGAAGTTTGTGGATCTGCCTTTTCACGAAAGTTACATGTGGAGTGGCATATGCGAACCCACACTGGAGATAAACCATATTCTTGTGAAGATTGTGGATCTGCCTTTTCACGAAATTCATCTTTGGTGCAGCATATGCAAACACACACTGGAGAGAAACCATATTCTTGTGAAGTGTGTGGATCTGCATTTTCACGGAAGTCAAATTTGGAGAGGCATATGCGAACACACACGGGAGAGAAACCATATTCTTGTGAAGTTTGCAGATTGGCATTCTCACTGAAATCAACTTTGCAGAACCATATGCAAATACACACTCAAGAGAAACCATATCCTTGTGAAGTTTGTGGATCTGCCTTTTCACGAAAGTCACTTTTAGTGCAGCATTTGCGAACACACACTGGAGAGAAACCATATTCTTGTGAAGTGTGTGGATCTGCATTTTCACGGAAGTCAAATTTGGAGAGGCATACTCGAACACACACTGCAGAGAAACCATATAATTGTGAAGTTTGTGAATCTGCATTTTCACTCAAATCATCTCTGGTGCAGCATATGCGAACCCACACTGGAGAGAAACCATATTCTTGTGAAAATTGTGGATCTGCATTTTCACTGAAGTCAACTTTGCAAATCCATAAGCAAATACACACTGGAGAGAAACCATATTCTTGTGAAATGTGTGCATCTGCATTTTCACGGAAGTCAAATTTGGAGCAGCATATGCGAACACACACTGGAGAGAAACCATATTTTTGTGAAATTTGTGGATCTCAGTTTTCAGTCAAGTCATCTTTGGTGTTACATATGCGAACACACACAGGAGAGAAACCATATTCTTGTGAAGTTTGCAGGTTGGCATTCTCACTGAAGTCAACTTTGCAGAACCATATGCAAATGCACACTCAAGAGAAACCATATCCTTGTGAAGTTTGTGGATCTGCCTTTTCACGAAAGTCACATTTGGAACGGCATATGCGAACCCACACTGGAGAGAAACCATATTCTTGTGAAGATTGTGGATCTGCATTTTCACAAAAGTCATCTTTGGTGCAGCATATGCAAACACACACAGGAGAGAAAGCATATTCTTGTAAAGATTGTGGATCTGCATTTGCACTGAAGTCAACCTTGCAAAGCCATATGAAAATACACACTGGAGAGAAACCACACTCTTGTGAAGTGTGTGGATCTGCATTTACACGGAAGTCAAATTTGGAGAACCATATGCGAATTCACACTGGAGAGAAACCATATTCTTGTGAAATTTGCAAATCTGTATTTTCTCAGAAATCATCTTTAGAGCTTCATATCCAAATGCACACTGGAGAGAAACCATATTCCTGTGAGGTTTGTGGCTCTGCGTTTTCACAGAAGTTATGTTTGAAATACCATATGCGAACACATACTGGAGAGAAACCACATTCTTGTGACATTTGTGGTTCTGCCTTTTCACAAAAGTCAAATTTGGTGCAGCATATGCGAACACACACTGGAGAGAAACCATATTCTTGTGGAGTTTGTGGATCTCCATTTTCACAGAAATCACATTTGAGACGCCATATGCGAACACACACTGGCTTGTAGTCATATTCCTGCAAATTTTGTAGGTGTCCATATTTAATATAAGTCAAATTTACTGAATCATCTGAGAATCTGCACTGGTGAGAAACACTGTCCTTGTGCTATTTATAGATCTCCATTTTCAGGGCTGACAACACTGCGTAGCCATATGTAAACACTATATAGATACATTCATTGATGGGTACATAGTATTGAGAAAGTATAGATTCACCTCCTCCCACTTCAAGTATATATTAAAGACAAGAAAAACATTGTTTTCTCCATAAAATTGTTAACACAATAATCACTTACAAAATAATACTTTCCTACAATCGAAAATATTTTTCATCTTTAAATACCATACAAATAGTTGATAAAACAAAAAACAAATGAATAGAACCACTATTCTTGTGCTATTTATAGATCTGCATTTTCAGAGCTGACAAAACTGCTGAGCCACATGGGTATATCCCATTGAGAAAGCATGAATTAAATATAAGGCCTAGTTTTTGGGAAAAAAACATTGTTCTCTCCATAAAATTGTTAACACAATGATTACTCACAAAAAAATTCTTTCTCGTTATCCAATATATTTTTCAGCTTTAAATAATATAGAAAGGGTTGATAATAACAAAAGAAACAAATAAATAAACACTTGATAGAAGCCAGTTGTGATCGGGTTTTGGGATTTGTATTCCAAAATTGTTATATGTGGCAATCACACTGATAAAAAGCCATATTGTGAAGATATTTCTGTTAAAATAAAAACTAGACAGAAACAATATTATGAAAATTCCAGAAGTTTACAATTATTATTTCATATTGCTTATGGCCATATAGCATTGAAACACCAGTTTCCAAAATAATGCATATGATGGCTCAAAATTGTTAATCAGAGAGCTGAGTTCCTATTTCATTTGGATTCGTTATATTCACTGACATGAAAACATAATTACAATCAACAGTGATATTGAGACAATCTGGTTAAATATGTTGTCCAGGCTACCATACACCTAAATTTGAATTCTTATCCTCTTCATGTAATGATCGAGAAAGCATTTCTGCTTGCCATATTGCCACTCTGTTTATGGCCATCCCTTATTGTCCTGTCAACCTTCTCATTGAATGAAACACTGCCCAGTAAAATTTCCATACCAATACCAGGTGCTGTTAAATTTGAATAAAATAATATGAGTCATACAAACAAAACATAATGTATTGCGGAGAAATAACAAAAGATGATGAGCTCAAAATTGGTCTCTCTTTGGAATAATCAAGAAATTAATTCTTGAGAGTCCTATTTCATTTGGATGAAATCAATGAAATTTTCTATCATCTCTATTCACTGTTTCTAAACTTCACGGCAAGTTTTTTTTTTTTTTTACACAACAAATATTTATTTGAAGAAAATATCTATAAACAAAAACAAAATGTTTTCTGTTTTTTCTTATCCTCTGTCGGCGCAATGATGGTGAAAGCATTACCTCGCACCATTTCCAGTTCAGCCATTCATTTTCCGAGGCTTGTCCTTCATTGAGATGCCATCTTGCCAACGGAGGAATGCCATCAAATGAGGCCCAAAAACATAATTAAAAATAAATCTGTCTACAACAGTGAATATTTAACTATTTTTTTTATCTCCACATCTGGTTAGACACCGGTTCAATCACAGACCTGATCAAAAAGTTGAAAAGTAATCCCAAATCAACTTCCCATTTAAAAAAGATGATCAGCTGCTTTCCATCACTATGGTCAAGGCCTAAAAGATGGATGTTATTTATTTTTATTCTTCTTTCTGGGTTTGTCTCCTCCAAACATGACAGGGACCTACAAACTTCTTTTTAAGTAAATCTCAAGAATTTACCATGAATATATTTAGAATCCGTTATTTGTTTTAATTGATACTAACAGAAAAAGTTGATGACTATTTACAGTGATATTACAAAATTTATCAACAGATGAGTGCCAAATATTTTGTCTTTGTACTTTCATTTAGTTTTGCATTGTGAAAAGAAACATGAATCTGGTTTATGTCAAACTATGAAAGTTGAATTAAAATCTGAGTGTTGTGATATCTTTTTCTCTATCTTCTCTTTTTTCTTTTTCTCTTAAATATTTTTTTTTCATTTTTACTTATGATCTAAACAGAATTCTCCATTATGAGGTACAAACAGAATTATAATAATTAACAAAGCAGGTAATTTAGAAGTATTGAATTATTTACTATTTGATCTTCCATACAAAAAATAATCTGACAATTCTGAGACTGACATTTGGGTTCGTTATATTCACTTCAGAAAGGTAGAAATTCACTTCTCTCCCTGGCTGTGGTTTAATTTGTAAAATATCTGAAAACAAATTAGAGACAAAATATATTGGATCATTCCATAATAAATAAATCTGCCATTTTTAATGTCAGCATGAGATTTTATTCTTGATAAAATGTTGGTTACTGTATCACTCAATACAATGGATCTTCTTCAAACAATTTAAATAAGAAATATCTTATAGGACAATAGGCAAACATTTTGTGTTTTACTACAGATGAAAGAACCCTAATTACAGCATGTCAATTCATCTGCTGCATTAACTGATTGTTCACTATTGATACCTTGAAAAGCTTAAAACACATCAGTTTTCACATAACCGCAGGTGCACAATATCCTCAAATACCTTAGACTCCATGTAGTAGGTACAAAATGCATATATTTCTTCCAAAATAACAGAAAAAGACATGCTACTTCACTGAGAGTTTTACCTAACATGTCTTGGAGACAACATCCAACTAAATCAGCGATATGTACACAGGAATATTTCTACAATCTTTCATCAACATAGAATGTGCTTTGCAGGACACTGCTGGTGAGCAAAACAAATGTTTGTGAGTGATCTACAGCTCTGGAAACTTAACCATGATGCAAGAAGAGTTGGTTGCCCAGCAATCACCTCTATTGACCAACTATGTTATGGCACATGTTACAAGATGAGATCTTGCCCTGCTTCGATAAACGGAAGTTACCATCACGAGTCCCTGACTCGAAATGAAAACTGCATGTCTACACATAGGCTCGACGCAGATACTTCCATTTGGGATAAACTAAAAAAAAATGAAAGAATTAAATCAACCAATCGGACCGTCTCCCGCGTAGTCAAAAAATTGCCATTTGGAGCTGATAGGCGTGTATAAGTTCAACACGGGAAAGTCAAAAGGGAGTCCCATTCAACGGCGGAGGCAGAAGGGTCATGTCACTCGCTCTTGACACACTGGCCCGGCGATGAACGAAGCATGTGACTGCTGCTGCTAATGAACTCTCGTCCGACGCTTTGTCAAAGGGTACCTTTCCCCTTCCATAAGTCAAGTTAACTCCACGAACTTTACTTGCCACTACCATAGACACTCAACTTCTTAAATACGAACCTTTTACTTGTTCTTATTTTCCTCACTAAAAAGACTATAAAATATATCTACAGTCTTTCTTGTTCTTTCGATTCTGAATTTCATTGTTTGCAACCAAACGCAGTATTTCGCCCACATTGTTTTCACATCGCCCACATAACTAAATACGGAATATAACACACAGAATTCCACCCTGATGACCTTCTGATGAAGAACTGTGATGGTGGTGTGATAGATTCATTAATGTCCACTCAATCAAATAAAATAATATCTACTGTTGATAATATTTCCCCCAATCCAAGAATTATCCCTTTTAAAAGATATTTTAAGTTCTTACACTTTCATGAATGAATTGTATAATGAATAGGTTATTTTCTAATGAATAGTTTATTTTATAAGAAAACATTGCGGAAATAATCATTTTGTCCATCATACTCACTCTTTATAGTTTTTACTTTTTCAGGATTTATAAAGGAAAATCTCTGAAGATGTTATTGTAGTAGAAAACTTAAGCAAATTCCAAACTGAAAAATCCTGCAAATTTGTTCTAATACATTGCAAAAATAATTCAATAAAAATTTTAAAAAATATTTTTTCATGTAGAGTTGTTGCTTGCATAAATAAATAGAAAAAATTTTTCTTTCAAATTTGACATGGAATAATGAACATTCTATATTAATGATATTCTATAATGAATATTTATTTTTGGAATATTTCCTTCCAATATTTCAGTGTGAATTTGTCATTCTGACAAAAGCTGCTGACAAGACATCCTTCTTATTAAATAAAGATGTGCATGAAGAATTAAAAAATGTGAATTCAATGACATTTTCACTTCAGAAACAATTTTTAAAAAAATTATTTTATTCTTAATTTTAGAATTGTCAGATTATTTTTTGTATGGAAGATCAAATAGTAAATAATTCAATACTTCTAAATTACCTGCTTTGTTTATTATAATTCTGTTTGTACCTCATAATGGAGAATTCTGTTTAGATCATAATTAAAATGAAAAAAAAAATATATAAGAGAAAAAGAAAAAAAGAGAACATAGAGAAAAAGATATCACAACATTCAGATTTTAATTCAACTTTCAAATTTTGACATAAACCAGATTCATGTTTCTTTTCACAATGCAAAACTAAATGAAAGTACAAATATTTTCACAATAAATTTTATGTAAATAGTCATAATTTATGTGTATGGTAGCCCATAAATAGACAAAATCAGTCCAGTTTTGTGTATGGCACTTGATCATCTGTTGATATTACTAGTTTTGCGGTCTCATACTCTCTAACCAGATTGTCTCAATATCACTGTTGATTGTAACAATGTTTACTATCAACTTTTTCTGTTAGTATCAATTAAACAAATAACGGATTCTAAATATATTCATGGTAAATTCTTGAGATTTACTTAAAAAGAAGTTTGTTCGAGTGTTTCAGTTTTTTTGTTTTTTAGTAGTCTAGAAATCTGTCATGTTTGGAGGAGACAAACTCAGAAAGAAGAATAAAAATAAACCATAATAACATCCATCAGATGAGGTCTGGATGCAGCTGGGTTCCTTTCTCAAATTGAACCAATAGGCCTTGACCATAGTGATGGAAAGCAGCTGGATGGGATTACCATTTTCCTTTTTAAAATGGGGAAGTTATTGATTTGGGATGCAACCTGTGCCAATACATTTTCAACTGGTAATTTGATCAGGTCTGTGATTGAACCGGTGTCTGTCTCTCGGGATGTGGAGATAAAAAAAATAGTTAAATATTCTTCTGTTGTAGACAGATTTATTTTTACTCCTGTGGCAGTGGAGACTTCTGGGGTTGTTGGCCCTCATTTGATGGCATTCCTCCGGAGGGTTGGCAAGATGGCATCTCAATGAAGGGACAAGCCTCGGGAAACAGAATGGCTCTTGCAGTGTGTCTCACTGGAAATGGTGCGAGGTAATGCTTTCACCATCATTGCGGCTGACAGAGGATAAGAAAAAAACAGAAAACATTTTGTTTTTGTTTATAGATATTTTCTTCAAATAAATATTTGTTGTAAAAAAAAAAAAAAAAAAACTTGCCGTGGAAGTTTAGAAACAGTGAATAGAGATGATAGAAAATTTCATCTGTAGGTGAACTCTGCTTTCAGACTCTTAGTTTCCTCACAAGAATTAATTTCTTGTGATTATTCATTCCAAAGAGACCCACATTAAGGGACTGAACACCTTCATTAAAGCGCATGTAAAAAGAACTCATAAATTTTCTTCCTATTGTAAAAAAAACATACTTTTGTTATTTCTCCGCAATAGCAGCATTGTGATGTTTTGTTTGTATGACCAAAATCTGAAATTCTTATTATTTTAATATTATTTTCTGTGCAAATAAATTTTCAACAGATAATTTGATCAGGTCTGCAGTTGAGCTGGGGTCTGTCACTCAGGATGTGGAGATAAAAAATATGGTTAAATATTCTTCTCTTGTGGACAGATTTAATTTTACTCCTGTGGCAGTGGAGACTTCTGGGGTTATTGGCCGTCATTCAATGTTATTCCATGAGAAGGTTGACAGGACAATTAAGGGATGGGCCTCACGAAACAGAGTGGCTCTTGCAGTGTGCTCCACTGGCAATGGTGCAAAGTAATGCTTTCTCGATCATTACGGCTGGAAGAGGATAAGAAAAAAAAACAAAAACATTTTGTTTTTGTTTATATATACTTTGTTCAAATAAGTATTTGTTGTGTAAAAAAAAAAATACACTTGCTGTGGAAGTTTAGAAACAATGAATAGAGATGATAGAAAATTTAATCTGTAGGTGAACTCAGTGCTTTCAGACTCAGTTTTCTCACAAGAATTAATTTCTTGTAACACCTCTTACATTAAGTGACAGAACCCTTTCATTACAGATAAAGATTTCTCCCAGAGCATGTAAAAAGAACTCTTAAATTTTCTTCCCATTATAAAGAAAAGAAATTTTTTGTTATTCCTCCAGAGTAGCATATTTTTGTCTTTGTTTGACTAAAATCTAAAATTCTTAATTAGAATATTATTTTCTGTTTTAAGGTAAAAGATTTTTTTCTTTACACAACAATTTCTTGATGCTTATATGAACCTATTTTTCCTCAAGTAAATTTTCTATGTTGAGATATTGTGCTATCTGGTGTACCATTAAGATTACTTCAAAACAAGCACAAGACCTCCAGGGAGAACACTATTCACTTGTTTTTTGGTGTATTTTGGAATGATTACATTTGAAGTAATTTCTTTTTTAAGTGAGATGTCTTCCAGGAAGGCTTTTTGGTCATTACATTGTGTTCAGGCAATGTGCTCTCATCATATAATAAAGGAGGAGGAAGAGCAGGCCAGCTTTATTTTTGGTATTGTAGATGTGTCACTGAAGAGAATGGAATCTCTGTACCAGGAGGGACTTCACAAGAAAAATGGCAGCTAATATTAGAACTCTAAAACTGGTTGCCAGTGGAAATGACTCACAGTCAGAGCAGGGCCTGTTTGTACTACTCCTGAACACCCAGGTTGTGGGGAGCGAACATGATTCAGGGCTCCCTGGCAGAGCTTTGTAACCTTCGCTATATATTAGGTTGGTGCAAAAATAATGACGTAATAATGTCTTTTTTTGACCTATTTTTAACGTCAAAAAGCAACATTAATACCTCATTATTTTTGCACCAACCTAATAGTATCATCATTTACTTTTTTTTTTTCTACCTACATTTATATACATTTAAAATGAAACTAAGCACAGCTATTTCAGGATTAAAAACATTTACTGATTCTGTGGAATTTTTTTTTTTTTTTTCCAAATCTGTGAATTTGTTTTGCTTATGCTAAGTCTGAAAAAAACAAAACAAAAAACACTATATAAAATTCACTATTTTAACCATAATGTTGAATGTGTTAAAATTCAATGTTTTAAGAAGAAAAATCATTAGATCGATTTCCCCTAGGGGATGCAGGTTCAATTCCTGCTGGAAGGCACATATTTTTCTAACATTTTTTTTTTTTAATGTTCAGGCCAATAGATGTAAACAAATAAATATGCTGTTTAATAAATTAATAAAAACGGAGCATCTACTCAAATAGGAATATCCATTTAAAATATATACATATATATATATATATATATATATATATATTTTACAGAATAGATAAATCACAGTTTTTTTTAAGTCATTGAAGATAGCCTTCTTTTGGCTGTAATTTTTGCTTGCTTTCTTACAATTTCCAGTTTTACAAATGAATAATTTCTGGTGAATATATGACTTTGTGCTCTTGACGGCATTTTCTGTGAATTAAGATAATATTTTTAATAAATTTAATTTTTAGTAATTAATAAGGAAGAAGATAGAAGAACAATATCTGTTTGTCAAACTCGGACCTCTGTGTCTACAAAAAAATTGAGCAATAATAATGTTTAATAATTTTGTTGTAAATTTTAATTCTCTGTGTCTAAAAAATTGAGCAATAATAATGTTTAATATTTTTTTTTGTAAATTTTAATTCTCTGTGTCTACAAAAAAATTGAGCAATAATAATGTTTAATATTTTTTTGTTGTAAATTTTAATTTCTGTGTCTACAAAAAAAATTGAGCAATAATAATGTTTAATATTTTTGTTGTAAATTTTAATTCTGTGTCTAAAAAAAAAAATTGAGCAATAATAATGTTTAATATTTTGTTGTAAATTCTTAATTCTCTGTCTACAAAAAAAATTGAGCAATAATAATGTTTAATATTTTTGTTGTAAATTCTTAATTCTCTGTGTCTACAAAAAAATTGAGCAATAATAATGTTTAATATTTTTGTTGTAAATTCTTAATTCTCTGTCTACAAAAAAATTGAGCAATAATAATGTTTAATAATTTTGTTGTAAATTCTTAATTCACTGTCTACAAAAAAATTGAGCAATAATGTTTTTTTTGTTGTAAATTCTTAAGAGCAAAAAACAATATAATTAGATTTTTTATTTACAAGAATAATTTTATATTTCCAACATTCTAAAAATTAAAATAATTTAAAACTAATGATTTATCATTTACCAATTTAAAGTAATAAATTTGAAGACAGTTTTTTATTCATTAATTTATAAACATTTACTAAATTATTAAAATTTGTGATCCAACTAAATCCTTATTATTTACCATTTTATAAAGAGAAAGTTTGAATCACTCGGCAATTAGCTGATGTGATACCAACTATTCCAATAAAGAATTTTATAGTGTTTATTATTTTTGTCAATTCCCAAGAACAAAGGAAATGTATAAATTCACATATGTTTAGTTTAGGTTTTATTACGATTGTAACCATCACTTTTTAAAATAATAAACATTGCTGAGGGGTGAAGGTAGTTAAAATAATATTGGTTTCAATGGAAAAACCATTGTTTTGACACAATTTATACGAGCATGATGATCCAAGTTTGCAGTCTTTTTTTTCTTTATTTTCCAAGATTAAAAACTCCATGCAATAATATTGCAATGACAATAATTCTAAAATTTTCATGAATTTATTTCTCCTGTTCTGCTTCCCTCTGAATTTTCACCCAATTTATTGAAATTCTTTCTGAATTGTTTGTTAAATAATCCTCAGGATTTGATACAAACCTGAATAGATTGAAAATGCATTTGCTTTATCATCAAAATTGTAATTGATTTGTCTCGTTGTTCTTTTTTTTTTAACATAGGCACTTTCTTGATTTCTACAACCATTTAAAAAAAACAGCTTGAATCAAAAAATATAGTAACCTCCAACTTACATATCCTGTCCTTGGAGACCTATTTCATATCAACATCACTTTACCAGTTAAATCTTGGAAACTCATCAAGAGGCAAATTTAAGATTTAGTCATATGGCTGCACTTATGTTTAATTTTTACAACAAGCCATGTTGTTTTGTTTGCATCAAGTGCTACTTCAAACCTATACTTGTAAAATGTCTCCACGTGAAGTCTGAAATTTTATTTACTAATTTGTATATTTATTTTTCCTCAATAGGAATAGATAGTTTCACACTCCTCCTCCTTTGTTGTTTGAACAGGAGTATCCATTGTTTAGATTGGGTTTCCAGTACCTTCTGAAGTCTTTGCATTCTTTCACCCCAAGTATTCCCTTGCGTCTTAGAAAAATGCATTTAGAAGTGTAAAAAAAATTAAAAAGAATTTCTCGATTTCTTATAAAAATCTTAATGAGCGAAGAGCAAAAAAATAAATAAATTATGAATATTTTTTTTAAAGAAACGTTTTTTACAAAGTAATTTAATTTCTGAATAAGTTCTGAAATTTTCTTCAGCAACCGAAAATATTTGATTTTTGAAAGCATTTCTAAATTAATGTATTTATTTTTCTCAAAAGCAGGGTCAAATTTCCCTTAAAGCCTTAGAATATTAAGTTTCAACTTGGACAAAAAAAAAAAAAAATAATAATTTCTGAATCAAACACTCTATTTGTCGATCCTTTTATTAATGCCAAAAATTTTGACGATAAAATTTTTATTTTAATTAGGTTTACGAATTTTTTTATTCATGTATCCATTTTTTTTTTTTTTTTTTAGTGAATCTTTGAAGTAAGGAACCAAATCTTGTCTAACACCGCTTAATTGGAACAAAACAGTTTCTCAAATTAATTTCACTTTTCTATCGAGGTTTTTCCATTTCTTAATTCATTCTTTGTGTCATTCGTTTCATTTTTGACATTATTATCAACTGTATAAAGCATAAAAAAAAAACTGGGTAGGTTGACAGAATTCCATACAAAATCATTTGAACACAAAGAAGAAATCATCCCGTTTTGTTTTTCTCGTTGCATTTTCTGGTTTCCAAGGTAAGTGGAAGAATACAAATAATTTTGATGTAAAAGAAATCGTTAATTTCCGACTTACATCGCCATTTTCGAAAATGTCTTTTTAATCGCATTTAAAATGTTAGAAAAATAAAATGCATTAAAAACTGAAGGTATCTCTGGTCCAAAGGCAAAAATAAAAATGGATGTTTTTTTTTGTTTTTTTTTCGAAATGAAAGCAAAATATCCTTGCCATTGTTTAAAAAAGATTAATTCATTGATTATTTTATTAGAGGTATTTGTGGAATCAGTTCTTTTTCTTTTGTAACAGTTCATTTTAGCCCCGCAACCTATTCGATGTGTGTACTTTTTAATTGGTCGCTGTTCGGGGCTCGCAAAATGAATCGTTTTAGTTTTTTGCTCATTTTTAGAGGTACCGCCAAGAAATTGCTAAAAAAAATAAATCAGCATACCATGAGGAAAACATGCTTCAAACTCAAACTTAATGAAATAATTAAGAGGAGGGGTCAAAATATTTTTGGAATAATTAATTAAATTTTTTACTCTTTTTAGTTAGAGAACATTCGAAATTTTGACTAAAAAAAAATCTTGGTTTTCTTGCGTCAACGAATGTACAAACAAATTTTAGCCTCTGTGAAAGACATATTGCAGAAATCAGATAATTGGATTTTAAATCAAATTTTCAGGACTTTCACAAATGAATGAAAATCTTTTTTTAGAAAATAAAATCTTCCTAAATTTTTTTTTTTTTTTTTTTTACATGTTTCACCTGAATTAATTTTATTTTTAAATTAACGTGAAATTCAACGTGATAACTATTAGTGACTGTATTGAAAAGACGGATTCTTTGAAAAATTTAAAATTTTAAATCACTGAATCATTCAGTGAATATTCTTTTGCAAAATCGGACCCCGTCTTGCCGAAAATCTTGTTCTAAGTCGAGAAATAAAAAACGCAATAACAGTACATTATTATTAAATTTTAGCTATTCTCTTAAAAAGAACAATTAAAAGCTTCTCTAATTGAATAATGAATGAAAAAGCTTTCTTGAAGTTTTCATTTTAGCCTAAAAAATAAAATGAAAACTTCAATAAAGCTTTTTCATTTTTAAAATTCATTTTAAACTTTCTTTACGTATCGCAAATTTAGTGGAGGTACCTTGTTGTTCTAGGTACCTCCGTGAGATCGCTAAAAACAGAGCATGATGAAAAAGACGCCAAACTTGAAAACAAAATTTTAGCGTCTCTAAATTATTATGTTATTATTAAGAGGAAAGTATTTTTTAATTATCTTATTAAAATTTTTCCTTCTTTTTAGAACATTCTAAATTTTGATTGAAAAACCTTGTTTCTCTTCAAAATTTTAAATTTTAGCGTGTTTTTTTTTTCTGTATGACAGACATTAATTTTGAAAATCTTGCAAAAATAAAAATAATTGTCGGATTTTAATGAAGCTTTCAGAAACAATTCACAAATGATGAAACTTTTTATAAATATGTTTTCCTTTTTTAAATTCATGGCAAAATTTTTGTTTTCATATGTATTAACCCCCCTCACACACACACACACACACACACACACACACACACACACACACACACACAAATTGTATGAAAACTCTATAATTTCAATTTTGGGCAGGTAAGTGATTATATTAGTGAAAAGCACAAGGCTTTGAGGATAACACATAATGTTTTTTTTTTTTTTTAGTTGGACCACTTCTACCTGATAAGGATCTCTGAATTGTAACATACAAAACTCAAAACAAAAATATTCAATTTCAAAAGCTTTTAATTGCTATTATTTATTTCAATGAACATGGACAATATTGTCTGAAAGCAAAAAGGTATTTCAATGAAAAATGAATTTTTAAGACAATTATTTATTATTTCTAAAATATTTTATTATTTTTACATTAAATGTTAATTCTTCTAAAATTAGGGAAAAGTTTGTACAATTTAATGAATAATGAATTATTAAGTAGATATATATTTACAGATTATAATTTCCAAAGCTTCTTACAAACTAAAGAACACCAGTATTTAAAAAAATATATAATTTTGGTTTTTGGCTGCAAATCAAATCTACGGAAGACCGGAAGTATCATGCATGCAATAAAAAACGTTACGTGGATTGAGTTTCTGTCTTGTATTTAACTTAAATACTGAATTTTTAATACAATTATTTGTTATTTCTTTAATTGTAATAAATTTTTACATTTAAGTCGTTAAAATATAAAATTAGTTAAAAGCAGCATTCAATTTTGTAAATGTCATTTTGAGATAGATCTTTTTTTAGTGCATTGTAAATTGTATCGTTTTGGCCAATCAGAAGATCTGCAGTAATTAAGAAATGTAATTTTGTGTTTATAATATGACTGTAATTATAAAGTACTGAAGCCCAGCAAGAATAAAATTAAGTTGCATTATTTGAGTTAGGCATTGTTCTCTGCTGTTAAGGCCTTTATTTTTGCGAAGCCTGTGTGGAGAAGTAAATTTGATTTTTCAATTTCAACTGGGAAGGGTACCTACAAGTATCAGTATCATCTTATGAAATTTATATGATCTTATTTTTATATTAATCTCAGTTATAACATTTTTCCATAAAGGAAATATCAAAATTAATAATAAAATGAATGGAAATACAAATAACACAGTCAAATGTAATAAATGTACATAAAATTATAGTATTTTATGTACACTTCTGATAAAATTTCATAAGAAAGGTACCTATGAATTAATTTAGATACCTTTCTTATGAAATTTAATCTCACTCTTAACAGTCTTATTTTAATTTCTTTATAATATATTTTCCATAAAGCATCATAAAAGTGAAAGCTAAGTACAAAAAAAAATTAGAGTGCTGAAAGTTTTCCTTAAAAGTAATGAGGTAAATAATTTGTTCACTTAAATGTAAATTATTTCACTTTTCTCCTTCCGTAGAACAAATTGGCCTCACGGAATGCATCAATATGTCATTCATCACCTGTCAAGTGACGCGAAAGTTTATGACCTGTTTTGTTTTATTTTCAAATTACATCTTTTCGGTGCAGAAGCTAAGTTAAGCTTTGTTCAAAATATTTTAAATGAACATTATAATTTCTGATTTTCTTAAAATAAGTTTTGAAAAAAATGATAAAAAAAAAAGAATTTCAAAGTGAGATTTCCAGTTTTTTTATAAAATGGAAAAAATGGTCAATTTTGCTGACTCAAAAAAAAAAAACAAGATTTTTAACAAAAATTTCGGACATGCAAGGAATGATTAAAAAATGTAAAAAAAATGCCCCCAAACTACTTTGATCTTTCCTCTTAATAATAACATAAACATTTCGATGATAAAATTCTGTTTTCATCAAGTTTGGTGTCTTTTTCATCATGCTATGCTCTTTTTTTAGCGATCTCGTGGAGGTACCTATAATGATCCTTTCTAAATATCTTCATCTTAGATTCTCAAGATTTATATAAAAATAAGTTTCTTCTGTTGTTTCAATTTTTTTATTAACTTAGATATCCATCATGTTTTGAGCAGGCAAGCAAAAGGTGTTGTTGTAGAATGGGAGATGCAGGTGGTGCAAGGCCTAGCAACTCAGAATGAGAAATCAAGTGCCAAGTTAGAAATGCAGTTGAGTTTATTACGTTCACTTAATGGTGCTGTCCTGTTGAAATGTTTTTATCAAGAAACTAATAATTGCCAGATTTAAATCACCATACAACAACTAATAGATAAACTGATTCTTCATTGTCACTACTTAAAAGAAAGACAAAGCAAAGCTTCAGATGGTCAGTATACTGTAACATTACTAAATATATAACAAAAGAAGTCAGCCATTTGTGGCAGCAATATTCAAAGCATGGATAAATGGTAGACTTATAAAGATGTAAGATAGATTCTGGTGAGAAAAAAATTGCCTAGCATTACCCAGTGAACCAACTTTCTTAGTAGCAGACCTTGAAATGGATTCAATATAGTCTTTCAACTTCATGTTAGCCCAAGAAGGCAAGACAAGTCACTTTTCTAAAGGTTAGCATCAGATATGTCAAGGTAAAAAGGGGTCTTTCAGATGATTTATAGAGAGTAGTTTTTGTTTTGTTTTTCCAAAACAAAACTACTCTCTATAAATCTATAAATTAACAAGCCATTCTTTGCCCCAATTAACAATAGACTGTCATTTTTGTGATTATTCATCAATTTGACTGATTAGACCTACTGTCAAGAGATATAAATAGTTGTGTTATCACCATAGATACCAAGTTGCATCAAAGGATCTAGAAGAGTGGCCATATGAGACCACTTTAATTTTGCGATTTGATAAGAAAGACTGAATAAGTCAATTTGTTCAGACACAGTGTAACTTTACAACTTTTCTTTTGCTTCATTTCAAGATTTTTTGCCTCAGTTAATGTTCTTTATTTTTATCCACCATGTTTAAATCCTTATTACCATATCATATTGTCATATGCTTGTATCTTATCAGGAAGTTTGTATTTTAGTGAAAAGAATAATACCTAAAATAATAATGAAATTTATCTAGACATTTGAAGTTTTCAGAACAATAACATTATACTTGTATATTGTGTAGTCCTCTTTTCAGCTCCAAAGGAATTCATTTGTTTAAATTTATTTATTTATTTTTTTTATTGAACTTTCCTGATTGCTATTAGTGTTGATCTCAACTAGCCTTATTATTATTTACACTGTTTAGATTGTTCACACTGTTGTCATCATCTTTGTCGACATATTAATGTTTTGGCTGTTGTATGCTCTGGTCTTCTACAGGTGATTGGAATTTTAAACTGAACCCTTTATTTCCTCCACTGGGGTAGATTTTTCTAGTTCCATATACCATGCTTCTTCTTTAATATATAACTCGATGTATCTGTTAATATATAAACTGATTTCATATCTTATTGACTGTCTCTGTTAATATATGTCTTGTTTCTTTTTCTTTACAGATGTTTTGGCTAAACAAAAAATGATGATATACATAAAACTATTATTGTTGGGAGTTTCAATGAAAGTAAACAAGACACTTGACTTTCCATCAAAGTCAAAGAAATATATACTACAATTTTCATTTAAAAGTTGTGTATCTATATTTTCAAAAGAACAGTAACTAGCAAAAATGTGTACTTTGAAATGTGTCTTTTGTTTTTATGACCAAAGCAATGTGTTAGACATGTGTTAAAATTATCTTGTGCAAATTGCAGATCTTTCTTTGATTTAGTGTTAAGTATGGAAACAGACAGTGGACAAAAACGATATTTCTGTGATGTTTGTGGATCATCATTTTCATTGAAGCCATCTTTGGTGCGCCATATACGAACACACACAGGAGAGAAACCATATTCTTGTGGTATTTGTGAAAGTGCATTTTCACATAAATCATCTTTGGAATACCATAGGCGAACACACACTGCGGAGAAGCCATATTCTTGTGAAGTTTGTGGATCTTCATTTTCACTGAAGTCATCTTTAGTGCGCCATATACGAACACACACAGGAGAGAAACCATATTCTTGTGGTATTTGTAAAAGTGCATTTTCACATAAATCATCTTTGGAATACCATATGCGTACACACACGGCAGAAAAACCATATTCGTGTGAAGTTTGTGGATCTGCATTTTCACTGAAGTCATCTTTGGTGCGCCATATGCGAACACATACAGGAGAGAAACCATATTCTTGTGAAGTGTGTGGATCTGCATTTTCACTGAAGTCAACTTTGCAGGATCATTTGCAAATACACACTGGAGAAAAACCATATTCCTGTGAATTGTGTAGATCTGCATTTTCACGGAAATCAAATTTGGAGCTTCATATGAGAACACACTCTGCAGAGAAACCATATTCTTGTGAAGTTTGCAAATCTGCATTCTGTCGGAAGTCATCTTTAGAGAAACATATTCAAACACACACTGGAGAGAAACCATATTCCTGTGAAGTTTGTGGTTCTGCATTTTCACAGAAGTCACGTTTGGAACGCCATATGAAAACTCACACTGGAGAGAAACCATATTTCTGTGAAGCTTGTGGATCTGCATTTTCACGAAAATCACACTTGAAGCAGCATATGCGAACACACACTGGTGAGAAGCCATATTCTTGCGAAGTTTGTCAATTTGCATTCTCACAGAAATCACATTTGCAACGCCATATGCGAACACACAATGGATAGAAAACATATCTATGCAAATTTTGTAAATCTGATCATTTTGTGACACTGGCAGAGAAACCTGTATAAAGTTGCAAAAAGTCTATGGAGATGAGTGTATGAATGATTCAAACATTTCCAAGATGTGCATGCAGACTGTTTTATTCATTGTGATTGAGTTATCAAAGGACGTTAACATTAGTTACAGTTCTGTTCAGTCCATTCTCACACAAGATTTTTCTATGTGTGTCTGCAAAGTTTGTGCTAAAACTGCTTTCAGTTAACCAAAAATGAAAATCTTGTTTCAGATGTGCAGGATTTCTTTGAATAAACTTTTTGAAAATGGTCATAGAAGGTGACAAATCATGAGTCTGTGGCTATGACCCTGAAATAAATAATGGACTATTCGGTTTTGATTACAAGTATAAATGAAGATGTATCAATGACAAAAATAAACAAAGAAGAAAGAGAAGACAGAAGAGGCAATAATGTTCTCCTGTGTTTAATATCTGCTTCAGTGAAATGAGAAAAAATATGTCAATTTTATATCTTTTCGTTTGAATATTCTTACTTCTTTAGATAAGTACTTATAATTATTATTGCAATATTTTGTTAAAGTTGTTAAGCTCAAATATTTAATGATGCAATTTGGGAATCTCCACAGGTATTTTATAATCTGAGAACTCGCAAGGGTTATATGGATTATTATCAGGTCATCCCATAAGTTCTGTCCGAATTTTAACTTTTTTTAAAATGAACAAAATTTAAAGAGTATTTTATAATGTCTAATGGAGCTGAACATTATTTTTATGTTTAGATGCATTTAAACTGATCAAATTTTATTTCAGAGAACAATAAAATTAAATTTTGTTTGATTAAAACCTTGTTAACATGGAAGTACCCAAGAATCATTTGAGGCACATAATGCTTTATGAGTTCAAGAAAGGAAACTCAGCAGCTGAAGCGGCTAGAAACATTCACTCAGTTTATGGAGAGGAATGTGTGAATGAAAGAACTTGCAGAAGATGGTTTGCAAGATTCAGAGGTGGAGATTTCACCCTTGAAGATGAAGATTGAACTGGACGTCCAGTTGAGTTTGATGAAAAGCTTCTTGAAGCAGCCCTTGAAGAAAATCCCACTTTATTAGTTGAGGAATTGTCAGTGGTTCTCAGTTCAAACCATACAACTGTTCATCGTCATCTTCAACAACTTGGAAAAGTTCCTAAACTTGGAAAATGGGTGCCTCATATATTGTCTGAAAACAACCTCAAATCCCGAGTTGACATCTGCTCTTCTCTCCATTCTCGCCAACTTGTTTCACCTTTTTTGGATAGACTTGTGACTGGAGACGAAAAATGGATCTTTTATTGAAATGTTAAGCATCGTAGACAGTGGCTTGGTAAAGGGGAAGGACCCCAGCCATAGCCAAGAAGGGAACTTTATGAGCAAACGGTTCTTCTTTCAATCTGGTGGGATCACAAAGGAATAATCCACTTTGAATTCTTACCACCTAATGCAATAATTAATGCTCAAATATACTGTCAGCAATTAGAGTGTTTGAACCAAGCTTTGAGGAAAAAAAGACCTGCTCTAGTGAATCGAAAAGGGGTGATGCTTCATCAGGACAATGCGTGACCCCACACAGCAAGAATCACGTTACAAAAGATCGAAGAACTTGGTTGGGAGAAAATTCCTCATACACCTTATTCTCCCAATTTTGCTCCTTCAGACTACCATTTGTTTTGCAGCTTACAGAATCATTTCGAAGAAACAGCTTTTGTAACACAGGAAGAGGTTAAAACTGACATTTGTGAGTTTTTCGAATCAAAGCCAAAAGAATTTTACAGTAATGGAATTAGCTTGTTAATAGATGGAAGGGAGTCATAGATAATCAGGGAGAATACATTGTTGATTGAATCTGTAATTAAATTAAGTGGAAGAAGACAAATGATTTTAATAAAAAATGAAATCATTATTTTTTTTATTCACTGTTAGTTTTTTACAAAATGAAAATAAAAATTCAGCTAGGATTTTATTTCATCATGTCATATTTTATTTAATTATTATGTTTTAAATTATAAACTTAACTAAAAAAGAAAAAGGAAATTAGTTTGATTTTGTTATTTTTATTTTGTTTGGAAGTTTATTTTAATTCACCTTCATTAGAATAAAGTGAGTTTGAACGTGTCGATATAAAAAGAACAAGTTCCTTATAGAATATGGCTTTTTTTTTAACATTTTACTTTTTCTTATTAAAAAAAACTCCCATGTTTTTAATCTATAAAAAAAAAAAAAAAAATGGAAAAATTATGGAATAAAATCTAAGAAAATCATATTTAGGTTGATCTAATTACAACGATTTTGCTGGAATGTTTTTAAAATAAAAAAAAAAAACAAAAGCATTTTGATTCTTAAAATTTTCAAGGTTTTAAAAACTAAGAAAGATTTTAAAAAGTTATATTACAACATAAAAAAAATCCTTTCATCTGCTAACACAAAAAAGATATTTTTGTTTTCTTTATTCAAAATTCGGACAGAACTTATGGGATGACCTGATATATATTAAATTATAAGGATCTTATTCAACTTAAAAATTATGATTCATCAGAAAATTCAAATAGTAAAACCGTGAAATTTTCACTGGTACTCAAGTGCCATATGTCATACATGCTTGGGTGAACCTGTCTCTTTTGATATTTTACACAACATCTGTGATACATATTGCTTTATGGGCATAAAGCAATCCGAGGCACCCAAGCAGACTCCCAACACAACTATTAAAGGATGAAAAGTTTTAACATATTTTGATGTCTTTGTGGGGTCTTTTTTTTTTTTTTTTTTTTTGTTTGGTCCAAGTTTGTGATTCTGTTTTGCAAACTGCTTGATACTTCATGTATACCAGTAAAATTCAAATTACATTGCTTGGATGTCAATGTGTTTCATACCAACTTTTCAATTCCCATTACAACAAGTTCACTCCCATGTAAAATCCATGCCAGTAAAAGTATACATGAATAAGTATACACAGTCTATTTGGAGAACATCAAAGGAGCTTATATTGAAATAGTGAATGTGTAGACTAAAATAGAGGAGTTTGATGAGGATGTCCTCTTTTTTTTGTCAGATCTTTTAACTTATTTAGAGAAACATTTTGAGAGAATTAGATAATCTGCCAGGATTTGTTATCAGCTGACATTACATTAACAAATATGATGCAGATGACACTGTCTTGGTGGCAGATTCAGATGAAAACCTGATAAGTAATTCTAGATAAGATAGTTGATGACAGCAAGATGAAAAGATTATACATGAACTATGACAAAATGCATGGTCCCTGTTTGAATTCCCTAGATGAAGAGTTATCATTATTTACATTCAAACTAATATCCTCATCTTCTTTGTCAAAATTGTACTGTTTTGATAGTTGTGTCCTCTGACCTTTTAAGGAATCTGTCAATCATCATAAGCTTCAGAGAATTTCAAACTGAACACTTTATTTACTCCAGGTAGATAGATTATTCACGTTATTTTGTTCCTGTCTTGTGGGTTCTTTTTGTATAGTTATCAGGTATTTCTCACTATACATGGCCTGATCAGAAAGTATCAGGACTGGTGCTATAAAAAGAAAACTACAACACATATCAATTCGGCATTTAATTTCCTTCAAAGTAGTCCTCTTCTTTTAAAAGAATAATTTCTAACATTATATAAGCAATAATTTAAGAATATATTTTTATTTGACAAGAATTTTGACTTAATATAATGAATGTTATTCATGTTAAGAGCAATAATCGTTCCAGAGTAATTCAGAATTGTTAAATTATCTCTTACTTGATCTTCTACACAAAAAATAATCCACTAATTGTAAAAAGAAAAAGTATATATATATATATATATATATATATATATATATACTATCTTTCAAATAAAACCAACATTTTATTAAAAAAGACATTTAGATTAAGTGATTAGAATGCGTTTTTAAGGTTTTTATCTAAAATTTTGTTGGTACTTTACATATATGACTAGACAATAACTTGTCAGCAATTTGTTTTTGAATATCTTTGCTTTTTTTTTTTAGATTTTAAACACAAGGAACCAAATCTTGTCTAACATTACTTAATTTACATTATTTACATTATTCGGACTATTGTCCTCATCTTTGTTGCCATATTTATCACAATGATTCGACCGTTGTACACTCTGGCCTTCTTCAGGTGGTTGGAATGTCGAACTGAACCCTTTATTTCTCTCAATGGGGTAGACTGTTCTAGTTCCACGTGCCATGTTTGATGGATGTCAGTTATCAGTTATCTCCTGTTAATTCCCCTCTGAAAGTTCTCCACTGCCTTAACTGGGTATTGAACTCACACTCTTTGGGTCCTGTCACTGGATCTAACCAACGCCTTTATCTGCTGTGCCATGTGTCCTTGAAACATTGTGATAAATATGGCACCAAAGATGAGGACAATAGTCCGAATAATGTAAATAATGTACATAATACCTCATCTCAGAAATATAGACAGATTACTTAATTTCTTTTAATATATTTCTTTTTCAAAGTATTTTCAACATTTTTGTATCTATACGCTTTCTCATTTCTTGCTACTTTGTGTCATTCCTTTTAACTTGGACATTATATTAACTGAGCGAATAATATGAAAAGTTGAGTTAGTTAATATTGAAATCTCAACAAAATCATATGAACAGAAACAAAGTAATCACCCTGTTTTGTTTTTTGTTTTTTCTGAGAAATTTGTCTTCTCACGTGGAAGAAGACAAATGATTTTGATAAAAAATGAAATCATTATTTTTTTTATTCACTGTTAGTTTTTTACAAAATGAAAATAAAAATTCAGCTAGGATTTTATTTCATCATGTCATATTTTATTTAATTATTATGTTTTAAATTATAAACTTAACTAAAAAAGAAAAAGGAAATTAGTTTGATTTTGTTATTTTTATTTTGTTTGGAAGTTTATTTTAATTCACCTTCATTAGAATAAAGTGAGTTTGAACATATCGATATAAAAAGAACAAGTTCCTTATAGAATATGGCTTTTTTTTAACGTTTCTTATTAAAAAAACTCCCATGTTTTTAAATCTATAAAAAAAAAAGATGGAAAAATTATGGAATAAAATCTAAAAAAACATATTTAGTTTGATCTAATTACAACGATTTTGCTGGAATGTTTTTAAAATAAAAAAACCAAAAGCATTTTGTTTCTTAAAATTTCCAAGGTTTTAAAAACTAAGAAAGATTTTAAAAAGTTCCATTACAACATAAAAAAAATCCTTTGAGTTATGAAGATATTTGTTCCTATTGTCATAATAAATAAAATATGACATGATGAAATAAAATCCTAGCTGAATTTTTATTTTCATTTTTTATTTTGTAAAAAAACTAACAGTGAATAAAAAGATAATGATTTCTTTTTTTATCAAAATTATTTGTCTTCTTCCACTCACCTTTCTCAAGATATTTTTGACAATAAAATTTTGTTTTTTATTATCTTGGACATTTTTTTTCTTATCATTTATCCTTTTTTTTCTTTCTTTTTCAGTGAAATTTTGGAGGTACCTACTAAAAAGTCTGTGTTAAGAAAATTACAATTTACTCGTTATTCAGTTATTCTTTAATTGGTACTTTCAAAATCATGCACAATTTCAAGGTATCAAGTTTTTGTTTTTAAATTTTTAGCCAAAATCAAGGAATTATCCGATTTTATTGGAATTTTGGTAAATGTCTAGAAAATCGTGGTCACAATTCACATGCGCAAAAATGTAAGTAGAAAAATATAATTGAACCTTTGAAGATTAAAGAGAACTTTTTCACTATTTTGAAAGAAAAAAAGTTGAATGCAGAAGAAAGAACTCGTGAAGATTGTTGTAGCAATATGACCGTGGTGTCCAAAATTCTGATGGATGTATTTGAAGACTTTCTAAAAAACCCAGCTATAGGAACAAATATCTTCATAACTCGAACAATAGAGATTAGCTAACTTCGTTTTCTTTTTTTTTTTTTTTTTTTTTTTAAAAAAAAAAAGGGGTAATTTGCAGTTTAAGCCCTGCACATCAATTGTAACTTAAATTTCCTAAAAATTTCCATTTTGGTGTAAATTTACATGCTTATTTTGAAAATAACAGTAAAAGTTTGTGGAAATCTACTGTTTTAGAATTATTCATAAGAAAAGTTCGGACTCATTCACGTTTGGTTTGTTCACCATTACTGGCATTGCTTACCTCGAGCAGTCATGCGTGGAAGCTTACTTAGTTAACGGCCTTTTTACTGATCTTCCTCTTCTTACTCATCTCAATTACTGTGCAAAACCAAAAGAAGTCTTTAGACACTTTTGAAAGTGAAGCTTTTATTGAATTTTTTAAAAATTTGTTTATTTAGAAAAACAATGACAAGTGTTGTTTTTTTCTTTGTTGTATAGCTACATCCACAGATTCGCTAAAGTGGGTAATGTTTAAATGAATATATATTTAGATGAAAAACTGACTAATTAATGGTCATAATTTTCTCACTAACTGAGCTACCAAAATAAATTTGGTACCATTTTGTTTTTTTTATATTTTGTTAATTAATGGCTGTACTTGTATGTTTGAAATGTTTATAGATTCCAAATACAATTTTAATTTGGGATACCTATTTTAAAAAAATAGTAAAGTGTAAAAATCATTTTGGTTAAGAGTTGATAAGTAAATTTAGCAAAGTAATCCTGTGATTTAGATAAAGAGGCTTTCAGCTCTTTCACTTTTGAGGCCTTTATCAAGATCTATAACAATGTTAGAAACATTAGACAACTTGATTGGAGTCTCCCATAGATTTTGATATGCCTAGGCTTCAGCCAACCAAGCCAAAAAGTAAATCATGAATAGACAACACTTGAAATGATTTACCATTTAATTTTAATCTTAAAACACTTTTATGATGTGGTGCTTTTGTGAAAATATTAAATTCCCTATACGCAAACCAACAATCTGCCATTGAGTGACATGCCACTAGCATTTACTGCTGTCAAACTGTCAGCGTGTTTGTCTTGGCAATGTTACCACTGGCAGGTCACTAGAGGCCCACTGGCATTGTCATCAGTAAGCCACTAGTGGCTACATGTAGGTTTGTAGAAGAGGGCAAAATTCCTATTGCCATTTCTTTCCAATTTAATATGAATCACTCTTCCTTTAGGTCGTCTAGTATTTACTGGATAAAAATTTAAACAGAATTTCTCCAGAGATCTATTTTTAAAATGTATCAAAGTCAACGAGGTTAGGATTTTATAAGTAAATAAATTTGATAAACTAATCACAGGAAACATCTTTCTTTGAAAAATTATCAAAATCAGTTTCTTTATTTCATTATTTTCTTAAAAGATTTACCAGAACATATAACAGTTATTGGAAGTTAAATAACTTTTCATGCTATCGGTTTTATGTATTTTTGCTAAATGTTTTATTACCAATTTATAGAAGAGGACAAAATTTCTATAGATATTTCTTTCCAATATAATGAGTCACATTTCACATAGCTTCTATGGGGTTTTGTTTGAGAAAACTAAAAAAGATAATTTCTTCAGACATATTTTTAATATGTGTTAAAAAATAGGTTTATCAGTAAATTTGCTGAGCTAATCATACAAAGCATCATTCATTCTTTGCCAATTATTGGAATGCTAATTTCCCAAAAATTATTTTCATTAAATAAGTATTGCCAATGTGTAGCTGATTTTTAAAAGCCATTTTTTGTTTTTTTTTTCTTTTAAAGATTTCCTGGTATATATTATATTTACAAGTAAACAACCTTCATACTATCACTTTCAAAAACATGGTCCTACAGAGTGAATATCAGAATTTTCTTCTTATTAATTGCATAGTTTTTCTCTGGCTGAAATGTTTGGTTTGTATTAAAAAACTCATAATTACCAGATTCATGTCACCATCTTGATTTTCATAACAAAAATACTTCATTTGATACTTGAAATTGATTGCTCATTCTCTCCTCTTTAATGTGGGAAACAAAGCGTCATTTAGTCAATATGCTTTGAGTTTAATGCTTTTTTATGATGTCAGTCTTTTGCCTCATTTCAGCATTCATGTGTAAATGTTCTTTTTATTATTTTTTATTCACCTTTAATTGCTATGCTGTTGTATTTTTGTATTTGCCAAAAGCATGTGTTTACAAGTGGAAAAACAATCTCTAAAAGAATATTTTATGCATATTAAAAAATAGACTTTTTAACTCAAAATGAAATTATTTAAGATAAACATTGATTTTTTTTTTCTATTGGTCTTTCCTGACTGCTGCATTATTGTGTCCCTGTGCTGATCTCAACTAGCCCGAATATATCTTCTAATGTATCTGTTAAACTATGAACTGATTTCATTTATTATTCACTGTCTCTGTTAATGTTTTAATACTTTTTCTTCACAGATGTTTCGGCAGAACAGAAAATCAAGATACTCATAAAAACTGTTATTATTTAGAAATTGAAATGAAAGAAAGCAAGACTATCCTTTTCATTAAAACAGAGAAATATATGTGGCAATTATCATGTAAAAGTTTCTATATTTTTGGAAGCATCACAGGGAACTTTACCCAGCAAAAGAACATGTTCATTCAAATGTGTGGTGTGCTTTTCCTACAAAAGCAGTCTAATCTGGGAGTAATAATTAGAGAAAAGCTATATTCTTGTAAAGTTGACAGATCATTCTAAAGAATTAAATTTATTGTGCCATATGGAAATACTCAGTGGAAAGAAATAACATTCTTTTGAATTTTATTGAGCTGTTTTTTCATGGAAGTCACATTTAGTATGCTATATTTGAATACACATTGGACAGGAACCCTTTTTTTAAGTTTGTGGATCTGGATTTTTACTGATGTCATGTTTGGAGTACCATCTGAAAACACATACTTTAGAGAAACCATATTCTTGTAAAGTTTGTGGATCTTCATTTTCACTTAAGCCAACTTTGGAACATCATATGCAAACACATACTACAGAGAATCCATATTCTTGTAAAGTTTGTGGATCTCCATTTTCACAGAAGTCAGATTTTGTGTGCCATATGCGAGCACACACAGGAGAGAAACCATATTTTTGTGAAGTTTGTGGATCAGCATTTTCACTGAAGGTAAATTTGCAGCAACATATTCAAATACACACTGGAGAGAAACCATATTCTTGTGAAGTTTGTGGATCTCTCTTTTCATGGAAGTCTCATTTGGTGCATCATATGCGAAAACACACTGGAGAGAAACCATATTATTGTGAAGTTTGGGGATCTATCTTTTCACGAAAGTCACATTTGGAGCAGCATATGCAAACACACACTAGAGAGAAACCATATTTTTGTGAAATTTGTGCATCTGTATTTTCACTGAAATCAACTTTGGAGCACCATATACGAAGACACACTGCAGAGAATTCATATTCTTGCGAAACTTGTGCATCTGCGTTTTCACAGAAGTCAGATTTAGTGTGCCATACACGAACACATACTGGAGCAAAACCATATTCTTGTAAAGTTTGTGGATCTGCATTTTCACTTAAGTCAACATTGGAGCATCATATGAGAGTACACACTGGAGAGAAACCCTATTCCTGTGAAGTTTGTGGATATGTATTTTCACAAAAGTCACTTTTGAAACACCATATGCAAACACACAGAGGATAGAAAACATACGTATGTAAATTTTGTAGAGATGTCAAATTTTCTACATCCCCCCACAAATCTCCACTGGAGATAAAATTTGCAGGTCTGTATTTTCACAAAATGTTAAAACTGGAGAATTACTTTTGCTCATGTGCAAATGCAATTTGGAAAAGTATGAATCCATCTATTCTGCACAACTATGTGATATCTGGTATCTATGTATATCTAGAAAAGAATCATCTCCATAAAATTGTATTCACTCACAAAAAAACAGAAATGTATTCTTATAATCCAAAATATTTTCAGCTTAACAGACAAAGGATTGACAAGCAGTTAAATAAAAACAAATCAATACTGGAGAGAAATATTCTTGTCAGGATTTTGTATCTGCATTTTTACAGTTGTTATATAAGATATGACATATGCAAATACACACTGATGAGAAACCATATTGTTGTAACATTTATGGTTCTGCATTTTCAGGCAAGTTTGATGGGCTTATATGCAAACACACACTAAAGAGAAACTGCTCTGATATATGTAAGGATACTTCTAAAGTCATTTGATGCTTTCTGTGCAAACGCACATTAGACAGAAATTATATTCTTGTCAAGTGAGTCAGTGTTTGCAAATATAATGGATTAAAAATACATCTTCTGTACACAATGGATAAAAAATATTCTTGTAAAATATTTAATACATCTTTTACAAAAGTTTTAAATTTGAAAAGTGTGTTTGTGGACACACTAGAGGAACACCATTTTCTTGTAAATGTGAATTTTCAGTTAATTCTCAGCTGAAAATTGCATGCTAACATGTGCAGAATATAAATTTTAGTTGTGTGTATCAAAGTTGTTTTGGCAACATGCCAAAAAATGCCTTTGTGCCTGTCAGAAGGACAGTTTTTCCCTTGACACTGCTATTATTTTAACTACCTTCACTCCCCATCAATGTTTATCTACTATCTATATTTCTCATGTTGTCTGTCTGTGTGTCTGTCGTGGGCATTGTTACATCGCCCAGGCCGCAATTCTCACCCGATTTCGATGCGCTTTTCAACACAAGTTTGCAAATGGCTGCCTTAAGGACATGACACAGCCCGATTTTTCAGTTCGGGCTCAGGTTCCGAAAAAAAATCGATAATCAAAAAAATCTGCTTACAGAAGGAATTATTGCATTTCAACCAAATTTAACACCCTCTTAGAGTCTACCTTTAGAAGTGTTGTCCAGAAGTTTCATGACCACGGACCCCTAAACAGTGCGGAAAATCGATAAAACCCAAAAGCCGATATGCCCAGATTGCACCTGAACTGAAAACCGATCGGATTTATGAGGAGGCCATTAGGAGTCACCATGTGAAGTTTCAACTCTGAGCACCCCCCAAACAGAGTGCAAATGGACAATCGGTCAACCCTTAAAAATGTTTTTTCCGGATTTTTAAAGCTGATCGTATTGTGTTTATTTTGTTTAGTTCTTTTTTCGTAACAGATTTAATGTTTACTATAGAGCTTAGAAAAAATTTGCAGTGTGAGATAGGCAAGAAGTAAGGCATGTAACAACATCAGCATGGCAAAGGGCACTCCTCTAAAGGCAAGGAAGGGCAAAAATATTTTAAGTCAAGTGATAGCGATTGCTGTATTAGTCGTATGATTTTTTAATCAAGCACGGGCAACGCCGGGCCATGCTGCTAGTAGTTTTAAAAAGTGATGATTAGAATTGTAATAAAACTTTAACATGAAAATGAATTTATACATTTATATGAAAACATTATTTATTGATTAGATTTATTTATACTATTAGATTGTTTGTTGGAATGGCTCGCCAAACATCAGCTAATTGATTCAAACTTTATAAAATGGTAAATAATAAGGATTTACTTATAATTGGTTCACATATTTTAATAAGTTAGTAAATGTTTATGAAATATTATCATATTTATATCTTTATAAATAGGTAAATGATAAATATTGCATTAGTTTTACGACAATTAGTTTTTAGAATGTTGTAAATATATAATTATTTTTGTTGTTAATTCTAAAAAATGCAAAAATTCACTTTCATCATATCTTAAGTTTTATTACAATTCTAATCATTGCTTTTTAGAACAATAAATATTGTTGAGGAGTGAAGGTAGTTAAAGTAATAGCAGCGTCTTTGATAAAACTGTCCTTCTGACACTCCATTTATTTTGGAGACACAAAGGTTCAAGTTTGCTTTAATTTCTTTTTATATATTTCTCAATTAAAAATAAATATGCTAACATACTAATCCTATTTTTATCTAGTTTGTGGATGAATACATATGTAAATGATTATCTGTGAAATCCCAACTGAACTGTAAGGATTTGCATCTTCATTGACATTTCCATTAAAAATATGAAAGCAAAAAGATATGACAAGTGAAAATATGATGCATATAAATTTCATGTAGGTGAGTCAATAGTTTGTATATTGGTTGATTTGTATTGTAGATTCAAACAGGACAAATAAAAAAATATTTACTGATGCATTTTTTTGTACATGGATGAAATAAACTCACGTTTTCATGGTAAACATAAATTTTGATTTACTTTATATATCCAAAATATTAGAATCATTCCATTTCAGGGTCTTTCAGAATTTGATCTCAATTTATTGATTCTATTTTCCAGATTGTTCACAGGTTGGCAATCACTATTCTACACTTTGAACTATAAACCTCTGCTATATTTGGTGTAATGAGGGTTGAGCATTTATGAATTTTAGTTTGAATTAGTAATCATCACTTTTCCAAACTTTTATAGATTTTTAATATTTTCAGTGCCACCAGTGTTTTAATATTTTTAAAATATAGATCTTTGTTGTATCCGTTATTCACATGAAAGGCATAAATTGGTCTCTTCTCTTGACAGTTATGGGTTAAATTGAGATATTAGTTAAAAAAAAAAAAGAAAAATTATTTCAGCCATAATTTCAACACTATTCAATGATTCAGTTTTCCATATTGTTTACTGCTAAGCCATGAAGCCCTTGTATATTTGGTGTAAGGAAGTCTTCATATAAACAAAATATTTTCTGATGAACATTTCTTTTTAGGGTCTTTTTAATAAAATGTCTTAATACATTTGAGATATTAATGTAAAGTAAATAGAAACTATCTCAGCCAGAATTTCAACTCTATTCACTGATTCAATTTTCCATATTGTTTACTGTTAAGCCATGAAAGGATATATTTTGTTTATATGAAGGAAGCCTTCATCTAAACAAAATACTTTCTGATGAACATTGCTTTTTAGGGCCTTTTTAATAAAATGTCTGAATACATTTGAGATATTAATGTAAAATGAATAGAAACTATCTCAGCCAGAATTACAAATCTATTCATTGACTCAGTCTTACATATGTTCCACTATTAAGCCCTCCTATATTTGGTATGAGGAAGCTTGTGAAATTGTTAGTTGAATGTAAGCATTTCACAAAGTTTTGCCTTTGTTGTAACATTCTTAAAAGGTAGCTTTTTTGGCATAGATTGTTATGTTGTATACATATGTAGACTTTGAATATTGCAGTGAATAAATTCTTTCATGTCAGCAAGTGTTATCAGATAATGGAACTTTAATATTGGATGAAATACAACTTCAGCCACTAATTTTTCAGCACCCTCTTGTGTAGTTATAGGCAAGACAGTTTTCCTATATCTGAATTTCTCAGATCAATCACTTTCATTATTAATTTGTGATGTTTCTTTCATCTTATCGACAAATTTTTATCTTAGACTGGATTAGAAACATTAGGAAGCAGAACAGCAATTTTCAGAAACGAAAAAGAAATGCTTTCAAATATTTGTATTATTCATAAAACCTAAGTGTCATTAAATGTTATCTTTTAATATTAACATTGACTGTATTTTCAGTATTATTCATACAATGTAAGTGTCATTAAATGTTATCTTTTAATATTAACATTGACTGTATTTTCAGTATTATTCATACAATGTAAGTGTCATTAAATGTTATCTTTTAATATTAACATTGACTGTATTTTCAGTATTATTCATACAATGTAAGTGTCATTAAATGTTATCTTTTAATATTAACATTGAGTATTATTCATACAATTTCATTAAATGTTATCTTTTAATATTAACATTGACTGTATTTTCAGTATTATTCATACAATGTAAGTGTCATTAAATGTTATCTCTTAATATTAACATTGACTGTATTTTCAGTATTATTCATACAATGTAAGTGTCATTAAATGTTATCTCTTAATATTAACATTGACTGTATTTTCAGTATTATTCATACAATGTAAGTGTCATTAAATGTTATCTCTTAATATTAACATTGACTGTATTTTCAGTATTATTCATACAATGTAAGTGTCATTAAATGTTATCTTAATATTAACATTGACTGTATTTTCAGTATTATTCATACAATGTAAGTGTCATTAAATGTTATCTCTTAATATTAACATTGACTGTATTTTCAGTATTATTCATACAATGTAAGTGTCATTAAATGTAGGTTTTACATATTAACATTGATATTGTATATTTTTTCTCTTGAAAGCTGAAATCACTTTTCAAGAATAGCTGAACGATACAAAATCATATGAATGTACATGTGTCTGTTTTGTTTGTGTGTGTCTTACATGTGCTTGTTCTATTTAATGTGCATATAGCCATCGTATCTGTAAAATAGCCTTTTTGATTACATGCGTTTAAATTAGTATGGGAAATTTAAATGTCTTTTTGCAGTGAAAAACATTGATTTGAAAATTTGTGCAAAAAACATATATTGTCAGATTATAGTGAAACTTTTAGGGCTTATTCATAAATGAATGATATTATTTTAGAAATGTTTCTTATTTAGAAAAAAATATATGTATTTTCTTACATCTGTTACCCTCAACTGTGAAATTTCAAGAAAGTCATTTTTGCCGTGCTTAATAATGAATACTAGATATAAGCATAAGTCCTTGGAGAATTTAAATTATCAATTTTTTTTGTCAAACTGAACCTCCAGTTCAAGAAATCTGCTCTGAATTATAAATAAAAAATGCAATAAAACTAAGACATTCAATTAGAAAATCTTTTAATTGCTTTTATGAATAAGATTTATCATGGATAAGAAAAAAAATTTTGATGAATAAATTTTTACAAGAATTGTTTTCATTTTGTAAAATAACTTGAATTACAATAATTTATAAAGTTTTGAATCATAAAATTCTGTATTAATTTGTAGTTATATTGTTATTAAGTAAAAACTATATTTACTAATCATAGATGCAAAAGCTTACTTACAATTCATCAATCTCCAGTATTGTAAGAAGAATTTTGAATTTTTTTCTTTAGATTGTTTAGAATATTTTATATTAATCTGAAAAGGATGCATTAAAAATTTAACAAGAATATTTCCATTTCTGACACTGAAATCCGAAGATGTATTGAGGCAGCCCAATGTGCAGTCCTAAAACTAGGCAGAGTAATAAAAGGTAAAAAACAAAAAACCTTGTTAGAAACAAAGAAAAGACTACTGGACTGTTACATAATATCTCTATATAGCAGTGAATGCTGAACAATCTTCCCAAAGATGAAGAAGAGATGTGAAGCAACAAAAATGTAGTTCTATAGAAGGATGCTGAGGATACCATGGACTGAACATGTGAGCAACAATGAAGTTTTAGAAAAAAATGGAAACAAACAAGCAACTTATATTTAACGTCAGGAAGAGACAGTTGAAATTTCTGGAGCACATTATGAGGAAGGAAGGTTTTGAAAATCTGATTTATTTAAGATGAAATGATCTATAATGAAAGGTCTCTAATTTGTATTTAGAAAACTTATTAAGTCTACGTTTTATAAGCAGAGTGGACTTGCATGTGCCTATTCAGCTGGGAATCCCTTCAAAATTCAGATCTACATAATTCAAAAGAATATGGAGCCTCTCCAGTGTGTATAAGTCTTTTCAAATTTAAACTATCTGAAAAGGATGTATTAAAAATTTAACAAGAATATTTCCATTTCTGACCTTCCCATCATTTCTCAATTCAATATGACCAGCAAGAGACAATACAGAGTAAGAACAAATAAGCATATTTATATATATATATATACATTATCAGAAATGCATGTATATACACTTCTTGAAATCTTTGTTTTTACTTAATACATTCAGAAGGAAATTAATACTTTCTCCAGTTGATCTGTCAAGATTAAAGGAAACAGAATGTTGGCATACATCATATTAATCTGATTTAAAAAGCCTTGCCAGCTTGGTGAGGTTCGATATTTAGTAATTTAAATTTGCTAAACTTTAAGCTCAAAATGCAAATTAAAAATTGGGAATGCCAAAATCAAATGAGTATAAAAACTTAAATATCTGAGAAATGTTTTAAATGAGGATAGAACATGTGATATTGAAATCCGAAGACGTATTGAGACAGCTAAAGATGCAGTCCTAAAGCTAAGCAGAGTATTAAGAGGTAGAAAATTTTTGTTAGAAACAATCGCAGTGAACTCTGAACAATCTTCCCATAGATGAAGCAGAGACTTGAAGCAACAGAAATGTAGTTCTACAAAAGAATGCGTAGAATACCATGGACTGAGCAACAATGAGGGTTTTAGAGAAAATGGAAAGAAAATAGAAACTAATATTTAACGTCAGGAAGAGACAGTTGAAATTTCTGGGGCACGTAATGAGGAAGGAAGGCTTGGAAAATCTGATACTCACAGGACACATTGAGGGTAAGAGGAAAACAATGCATAACTTAGTGATCTTGAGTAAATGGATGGCAGAACAGGACTTAGGAGAAATAACAAAAAGACAAAATTTAAAAGACAGGAAATTGTGGAGAGCCATGATCCCCTACCCCCTGAGGAGGACACAGCACATGAAGATTTTTAAATAAGTGGTGGGGGGGGGGGGGGTGAAAATTTTCATTAATTTATCTATCAATATAAATTCTTTCAGAAAAAGTAAAATTGTTTATGACAGGCCTAAAAAAAAAAAAAAAAAAAAAAAGAAAAATTGCTTTATAAAAACATTAAAAATATTTAATTTAATATCAAATATTTTCGGAAGCAGTTGATAAATATTTACAATGACTGGAAGGAATTTTATTGAGAAATTAGTCATGCCATTTTCCTCATATTTTACATATAACATTTTAAACTGAATTCAATTTTCGAGACAATAAGTAATGAAGTAGACATTTGTTGTGTGTCTGTTTCTATCCTGTCAGGTTCGACGTACCAATAAAGAGAAATGAACAGAATGATATTGACATATAAAATAGATATGAATAGATTGATCTCAACAGAGAAAAAGAGAATGAAATTGTTGTATAAGAGTAAGTGTCACTGCTGACACTATAGTTTGAACCTAGATTGCCAATGAGCAACACAGGCAATTCCATTATTAAGTAGATCACATGATCATAAAGGAAGTGTATAAATAGGAAGTAGTGTGATGACTCTACAATCACTGTTCACTCTTCTTGTCTAGCCACTATTGCTATATGTTCACCTTTTCTACTACTATTATGGATTACGATTCTCTTCTGATCATTATACTGTTTGGCGATTACTACTTGAACAAGTATTACTAGTGAGGACATTACTGGAAGGCATTACTACTTCTAGTACAGGCGTCTATGAAGTCACAACTAGAATGAGCATTTTTAGAAGTGATAACGAGCTTTCGTTTGACATAACAAAAGTGACAAACAAAGCCGTCCAACATCACAAAAGAAATAATTATTGATACAATAATAATGCTCTCTTTGGTAGGTAAGGTGAGTATTTTTTTATTTCACAGCATTACAAACATGTAAGCAAAGAAATAATTTTACTGATATATCAAAAGATTCCATTTAATAAAACTTAGGTCTCATGAATAATAAAGAAAATACAATATCAATGTTAATATTTAAAGATTTCATTTAATGACACTTAGGTTTTTTGAATAATACTGAAAACATAAAAACAAGTTAAATATTAATAATTGTTTCATCTGAGAAATTCAGGCTATTTAAAAATGTTTTGTCTACATTCACACCAGAGGGCGCTGAATAGTTCTTGGTTAACTTATTTCATACTTAGAGAATAATAATAATAAAAAATGCTTGAATAAATAAATGTTACAATTTATATACTGCAATATTTAAACTTTATATATACACCATGCAGCAATAGAGAAACTTTGAAAATAAAAGTTGGAAAATAACATTGAAAAGAAACTAATATTTGATTCAATGGTGTTATTTACTTCAGGCCAACTCATAGTGAAACTAGAGGACAGAACTGGAGTCATATTTCAAATCTCATCATTCCATGGAGCATGGTAACATTTTAGTTTCAGTTTGGGTTTGCAGTAGTTTGTTGCTGTTGTTGGCTAATGAAATATAAGTTTGATTTGTTTCTTTTGAAATAACATTTGTGCAAAATTCACAAAAAAAATAAATGTAATTTAGGAATATTGATTTTGTTACTTGGATGCTAATTTAGCATTTATCACTCAAAAGTTAATTTAATATTCTTCTCTAAGAAATGTTTAATCCTATTAGTAATTACACTAATAATCAATTATATTTATTTAATTAATTGCATAATCTGGATTTGTTTCTAGCAGTTTAAGAAAAAAAAAAGTTAAATTGTTACCACACTTTCGATAGAAAAATTTAAATTTACTTGCTTTAAAGAAATAATTTGCTAATCAGATATTTTTTGTCTGTCTTACAAATATTAACAACTGTCAAGAAAGTTTTTTTTAATAATCTTTTATTATTATTTTCTTTTCTTCTGAAGACATTTTTCTTAGATTTTTCCACTGAGAAATTTATTTTAAAATGTCATTATTTTTCACAAATTTTCTAGTTTTCTCTATAATATTGTTATTTCGGTTGGTTGTTTTTGCTTAGTGGCATATCAACCTCTATAGGCCATGTAATGCAGGAACCGAAATATTTTGTATGCAATTTTATTTTTGGAGATAATAATGATTGAGTGACACAAGACTTACTAATTAACCCATAGCTGGAGGGAGAGGAGGTAAATTTATACCTTTTCCAAGGTTATTTCCACATAAGTGAATATAATGAACCCAACTGGAATAGAAATACAGTTCACCGATTAATAATTCAGAGCCATTATCCATTACACCACCTGTACTTCGTATTCCCAAGCAGTCACTCATCTAGGTAGTGACCAGGCTCAATGTTGCTTAATTTTGGTGATAGTACTGGAACTGGTGCTTTATATAAAATGTAAGCTGATATTGTTATTCCTAACAAATATATTGAAAAAATTTATTTTTTATAAGTATTTTTTTTTTTCTTACTCAAAAATATGTTCAAAAGTTGAATTTTAGTTTATTTCCCCATTACAACCAGAAAGTAGAAACAAATGTAATATTTTTATTCTAAAAATATTAATGAAAAAATCATTTATTAAGAATGTTGTTATGCAAATTTAATATAATTAAATTTTTATCCTAAACCTATTATAAAACCATGCATTTCTAGAAGTCAATATTTTTCTAGGTATTAAAAAAAACGTTAAATTTAAGTTTGATTGACCAATTCATTTTTGATAGCTTATCAACCCTTTGCTGATTATTTAAAGCCTGAAAATATTTTTAGATCATAAGAATTTTTTTTGAGATAATAATGCTTTAGTAATATATGTCTTACAAATTAGCCCATAGCTGGGGGGAGAAGAGGTGGATTCATACCTTTCCCAAGGGTATTTGTGCATAAGGGAATATAACAAACCCAACTGGAATTGGAACTTGGCTCTCTGTCAATTTTAGTTTATTGCTAAAAACATAAAATAAATGTGAAAGGTTTTTATACTACAAAATTAATGAAAAATCTTTTATTAGGAATTTTGTTATGTAAAATTAATGTCATGCAATTAAATTCAATGAATTTAATCTCATATTTTTAGATATTGTAAACAAGGTGTACGAAATGATACCCTATTTTTGTTACAAAAATGTTATAATTAAGAGACTTTGTTTTTTTCTCTTATTTACTGGGACTATAAAAACAATTAAACCTTTATTCTCAAAATAAAGCTTTCTTAAAAAAATTGCATTTTTTTATTACAATATATTTAAAATATGGTTTTTGTTTCATTAAAACATTTTTGTGGATTTTAATTCAAAGATTTTGTTAACATTTCAAAACCCTTGTTAATAATTAAGAGGTGGGAGCCCTTGTTTTGCCAAATCAATTGTTTACTTGGGACAAAATGAAAAGGACTTTTTCAAACTAAATTATGCTTTGAATCCCTTGTATTCTTTTAGTCATTGAATAAATTTTGAAAAAGGCAGAGGGTAAAGTCTGCATAAGTTTTATTCAAATGTTGCTTGATTTTTTTTATTACAATAACCATTTTCCAAGTTATTTAAAGTTTTTTTTTTTTTCTCATTAAAATTTTTTTTTTTTTGAGATAATAAAGTTTAAAGATTAAAATGGTAATAACCAATAGCCCTTGGGTTAACAATGTGAGATTCATAACTGGAGCCAATTTTAAACGAACCAAATTCAATGTGAATATAAGTGGGGGACCAATTTATAAAATCAAATAAAATATAAGCCAAGATGAAGAGTTTCTTAACATTTTCAAACCAAAATAAATCTCAAATGCCTGAATTGTTTTAATAATTCAATCATTCAACCAACTATGAACTGAATTATTGCAAATTTAAAATGAAAAAAAGTAGTTGTTCCAATGGTGGTGGGGAATTATATTTCCTTTTTGTGATATGTTTTGCCAAATGTCACCCATCTACAATGTCTAGACTTGTTATTCTTCAGTGATTAATAATGCCACAAAAAAAAAAAAAATAACAAATGCACAACATTCATTGCACCAAATACAGGAATGGTTTATGGTTTAACAGTAAAAAATATGGAAAACTGAATCAGCGAACAGATTTCAAATTCTAGATAAGATAGTTTATGTTCCCTTTTCAATTTTATTTGAGAAAGTTTTAACTTATTTTATTAAAAACTCAGAATGTTCATAACATTTTGATATATAATAAATCAAAATGCATATTTACCTTATTCATGAAAATATAGGAGGGGTTTGTGGCCTAATGGTAAACAATATGCAAAATTAAATCAGTGAACAGAGTTCAAATTCTGCTCAAAAAACAGGGGAGGGTAGTTTGCTGATATTAACCTTTCACCCCCAAGCAATATTTCAATTGGTTTTAACCCAATTTATTAATAAAACAGAAAAAGCATATTTCTCAGATAATATTTTGCTTATAAAATTCAATATTTTAGGGGTTGTTGGATCTGGAAAATACTTTGGGACCTTTATTTAATCCATGAAGCAAAAAATACTACTCCTGCTCAAAAATTTTAGGAGTGTGATTTGATAGGTTTAACCTATTCTCTGCAATATTTGTTTGATTGACCTGCATGAAATTTATATTAATTATATCTTCTCTTGTGACATGATTTTGCCTTTATGTTTTAAATATGAATTTCAATTAAAAAGCAGATTCTTAAATTTTAGTTGTGATTTTAAACATTTTTACTTATATTTAATCCATATAGAAAAAATACACCTTAAAATTTTTACACTAATTTGTCTCTATGCATAAAATGTTTTTGCTCAAAAGACAGGGGAGGAAATTTATATTATTAACCAAGAAAGGATGTGAAAAGAGAATGAGAAGACTTTAGAAGGACATGATTTTTAAATAGGAAGCAAGGGATGAAACCTTAACCTTTTCAATGAGAATTGAATCATGTCAATTTTTGTTCCAAAATTCAAACTTGAAAACTTTTTGTTTCATTAAAAATTTTGATGTGGATAAGGTGGATTTTGAAAGCACTTCATATACACCCTTGTTAAAAGAGCTGTGAAAATCCAACGTTTGCCAAATTATATAAGAACATCATAAGATCAGAAAAGAAAAAAAATATATACCAAATATACATTTCAAACCAAATTAAATCCTCAGTGCCTGAATTGTTTTAAATTTCTTTAATAGTAGAAAAATTATGGAAAACCTAAATCAATGAAAAGACTTGTTCTGTTGGTGGTGATGGAGTTTATTTTCTCTTGTGATATGACCATTAGATTTTTCAGCAATGACTTGTTCCAAATTTAAGAACTATGAATCAAAAAAAAAACAAAACAAAAAAAGGAACAAATGCACAACATTCATTGCACCAAATACAGGAAGGGTTTTTGTTTAACAGTAAAAAATAAAAAAAAAATCAGGGAACAGATTTTTTCTCGGTAAAAGTTTTATTCCTTTTTTTAAAGAAAAGTTTTATAATTTATTTCCAAATATTTATATACAATAAATCAAAATACATATTTATCTTATTCTTGAAAATATGAATTTATTTCATTTATGTACACAAAAATACATACCATTTTTTTTTAATTTGTCCTATTTGCATATATAAATGTTTGACACAACGCCTGAAATTTATTCAAATTATATTTTCTCTTGTGATATGACTTTCTCAATATGTTTACAACATAAATTTCATTTAAAATGCAATTTCTTACATTTCAGTTGTGACTTAACAGATAACATTTTTACAAATATTGGGTGAAAAGGTTCATCCACAACCTTGCTAAAATATGGTTTTTATGTAAGCTTTTTTCCTTTTAAAGGAGAAATTCTTAAAAATATTAACAAGACTAAGCAGGATGTGATTACATGTAACTTTTCAGCTGTGAATTACTTATGAAGAGGTCAACGTAATGCACAAGAATATGGTGTTTCTCCACTGTGATGTTGTACAAGTCATTGCACATTTGAAGTAATTAAAAAGAATGCACTATAAAGTTTACAAGAATATATACTCTTCCTTATGTGCACAATTATATTATTTTTTTTAATCTATCCCATTTGAAAAATACCAATTTCCTTCTCTGTGTGCTTGCATATAGCATTCCCCATATGATTTCACTGTAAATGTAGATCCGCAAACATTACACAAATATAGTTTCCATCCAGTCTGTGTTTCTATATGGCATGCCAGAGATGACTTCTGTGAAAATACAGATCAACAAACTTAACAGGAGTGTGATTTATCACCAATGTGTGTTCGCATATGGTGCTCCAAATATGACTTGAGCAAAAATGATGATCCACAAACTTCACAAGAATATAGTTTTGCTTCACTGTGCTTTCGCATATGGCGTGCCAAATGTGATTTCTGCAAAAATGCAGAATCACAATGTTCACAAGAATATGGTTTCTCTCCAGTATGTGTTCGCATATGGCACTCCAAACATGACTTTCTTGAAAATGCAGCTCCACAAACTTCACAAGAATATGGCTTTTCCCCAGTGTGTGTTCGCCTATGGAGCCACAATGATGACTTCTGTGAAAATGTAGATCCACAAATTTCACATGAATATGGTTTTTCTCCAGTGTGGGTTTGCAAATGGCACTCAAAAGATGACTTCTGTGAAAATGCAGATCCACAAACTTCATGGGAGGATGGTTTCACTACAGAATGTGTTCTTATATGAAGTGCCAAATATGATTTCAAGAAATATGATGATTCATAAACTTCAGAAGAATATAGCTTCTCCCTAGTATGTGTTTGCATGTGGCATTCCAAACATGACTTCCTTGAAAATGCAGATCCACAAATTTCACAAGAATATACCTGCATTCGTTTATAGTGCTGCAAATATGACTATATGACTTTTGTGAAAATGCATTTCCACAAACTTCACAAGAATATGGCTTCTCTCCAGTGTGTGTTTGCATATGGCGCTCCAAAGATGATTTCTGAGAAAATGCAGATCCACAAACTCCACAAGAAAATGGTTTCTCTCCAGTGTGTGTTCGCATATGGCGCTCCAAACATGACTTCAGTAAAAATGCAGATCCACAAACTTCACAAGCATATGGTTTCTCTCCGGTGTGTGTTCGCATATGATTCACCAAATGTGACTTCTGCAAAAAGGAAGATCCACAAACATCACAAGAATATGGTTTTTCTCCAGTATGTGTTCGCATATGGCATTCCAAATATGAATTTCTTGAAAATGCAGACCCACAAACTTTACACGAATATGGTTTTTCCCCAGTGTGTGTTCGCATATGCCGCATCAAATGCGACTTCTGTAAAAAGGAAGATTCACAAAAGTCACAAGAATATGGTTTCTCTCCAGTATGTATCCGAATATGGGACTTTAAATATGACTTTATTGAAAATACAGAACCACAAATTTTACAAAGATGGCTTTTCCCCAGTGTGTGTTCGCATATGCCTCACCAAATGTGACTTCACTAAAAATGAAGATCCACAAACTTCACAAGAATATGGTTTCTCTCTTGTGTGTGTTGCATATGTCTCACCAAATATGAGTTTCAGGAAATACAGATTCACAAAATTCAAAAGAATATGATTTTTCTCCTGTGTGTGTTTCCATGGAACTGCAAATCCTGTTTGCCTGAAAAAGTTTTTTCCTCAAAACTTCACAAGAATATGGCTTTTCTCCAGTGTGTTTTTCATTTGCTAAAATGATGATTTTTTGAAAATGCAAATCCACAAATTTTAAAGGAAATGGTTTTCACCAGTGTGTGTTTAATATTGCTCTAAACATGACTTTTGTAAAAATGCAGATCCACAATCTTCACAAGAATATGGTTTTTCTCCAGTGTGTATTTTATGGCTTTCAAATATGAATTTCTTAAAATGTAGATCTTAAACATTACAAGAATATGGTTTCTCTCCATGTATTTGATGATTTTGATCCACTAAAACATCTGTGAAAAATGCAGATCCAAAACTTATAAGAATATGGTCTCTCTCCAGTATGTGTTTGCATATGAGAGCTGTCCAAATATATTTACTGAAAATGCAGACCCACAAATTTTACAAGAATATGGTTTCTCTAATGTGTGTGTCAGAAGATGCCTCACAATTGTTGACTTCATTAAAAAACAAGATCCACAAACTTATCCAATATGGTTTTCTCCAGTATGTGTTCTAAATATGTTCTATAAACATGATTGATGTGAAAAAAAGAAATGTAAAATTTACAATTATACAGATTTTTCCCCAGTATGTGTTGGATACCAATCCAAGTTGACTTCACTAAGAATGCTGAATTTTAAAATCCAATATGATTTCATCCTCATGTCAACCAATTAAAAGTTTCTTGAAAACAGATCCACAAAATTCAAAAGAATATCATTTCTGACTGTTTCTAAACGAGACTAAATCCTCTTAGCCTGATATAAATTTGAAAACTTCACAAAATATATCATCTAATGTTTATTCATTTGTAAAATGCTGTTTTTGTAGGTGAAAAGCACACAAAAACATTTCTTATGCATTAATATTCATTGTCATGCTTTTGATAAAAAATGTTCATTACAATAATTCAAATGAGATTGTGGAATCTTTCTCTTTCCATGATGGACAATCAAGAATCTCATCTACTTTAACTTAAGCTTCCAATAAGATTTGTCTTCATGTATTTTGAATTTCTGTCCACCAAAACATGAATGAAAAAAATGTAAAAATATATAAAAACAGCACATAATATATGAAATCAGTTTACACTGCATTAGATATATAAGAAAATATATTAACCATTGTTGAGCCCAAAACATGGACACATTAATGCAAAGATTCAGAAATCAAATACATTGCTAACTGAATATTTTGCAAAAAAAGATTGCTTCACTAAAATTTTTTTCTAATATATAAATGGTTCTAATGCAGAAAAATCTATAAAAAGAAATTTTCTGCAAAAATCTATAAAAAGAAATTTTAATGTGCAAATTTTTTTTCCTTCTTTGGATAAAAAAAAAATTAGGTTTTATAATCCAATATAGAATTACCTACTAAGCTTACAAAAGACAAAATTGAAGAATTTCTTTTTTGAAAATTCATTTTTGATCTTTAAGTGAATGTCTAACAAGCATAAAGCAAAAGTTCAAGACATCTACACAAATGAAAAAACTGCATGCCAAAAAGTTATGTTTTTGCTTTCGACATGGTGAAAGGTTCTATTTCAACCCTGCCAAGGTTTTCTGTTTCACACCATAAATCAAATGAGATATGGAAGAACAAACCTATGAAATCAAGAAAATATATTTTTTCTTTAATGAGAAAAAGAAACAAAACCTATGACTACGCTATTTATAAAACTTTCAACGAACCATCTTTCAATTGTTTGCACTAAAAGGTATATAAAAAAAACGAAAGATATGGTGGAGTAAAAGATTAAAAACAGATAAGTCATTCTGAATTTTTTCCACATTTCAATTATTATTTGAAAACGTTTTGACCTATTGAAAGGTCAAAGTATTTCATTGACCAAGGTCTATTTTTAATTATTTTCATACAATGATTTATTAAAAGAAAAATAAACTAGAAAAATTGGTGAAGAAGAACTGATCATTAAAATTTATGGAAAAATTGCCTTGTCAGTAATGTATAAAAGATTACATGATCACCTTCATGTATCATGCATGGCATATAACTGACTAAACTTTCCTCTATGCCACCTAGATTTTATTAATTTCAGGTCAGTACTAGATAGGTAGGATTGGATTTTACCATTTAAATGACCAGATGTAACTGTAAGTTCTATGCTGACAAAATGAAATTCATCTATCACACTTCTTGCCTGTGGAACTCTCTTCTGGCCTTTTGCTTCCCAAACAACATTAATCTTTAAAAATTTAAATGCAATGTCAATTGTTATCTCCTGTCTTCTTAATTCTTGTTCTTTTATTATCCTCTCTCCTTAGTAATTTTTTTTTTTTGAGACAGGGACCATCCTATTTTAATTGTTCTGGTCCCTCTCTTCATTAGTTGCACAACCAACCTGGCATCTTGGCTTCAGTCCCTTTCTTACTGCCATAATATAGCTTCCCTATACTTTCATGGTAACTGTTCTGCTGAACTTTTCTCTATGGTACCTAGATTTTATGAATTTCAGTGCAATACTAGATTGGTGGAAAGGTCTCATCATTTTACATTTGAAATGACTAGATGTAACTGTAAGTTCTATGCTAACAGTTTTTTCTATCACACTTCTCACTTGTGGAACTCTCTTTTGGCTTTTTGCTTCCCAGTGAGTCAACATTGATCTTTAAAAATTTAGATGCAATGTCAATCATTATCTTCTGTCTTCTTAATCCTTTTATTGTCCTCTCTCGTTAGTAGTTTTTTCTCATATTCTCTAACACTCAGTAAACTCTTGCATCATAGTGCCTTTATTGCCTTGATTAAATATATAGTGAAAGGAGCTGGTCTCTTATGTTGCCATGAAAGGAGGACATGAAAGCTAAATGGATGATATTTAGGGCTTGAGTGGTATTAGGGATTAACAAGTTTTATAATCTGGTAGGAAACTGGAGATAGGGACCACCCTATTATAATTGTGCTGGTTCTTCCCTTCATTAGTTTGCATGACATTTATGCTCTGCTAATACCTCATAAATAATGAACTCTTCCATTTTGATTAATGAAAAGAAAGTAAAAGATACTACTTGGTTTCAGTGAGAAAATGAAAGAAGGGAAGATAGAAGGATTTAACAATTGTTTCGGTGAAATGGAGAAATGTTGTCAATTTCAGATCTTTTCATTTCTACCCACTTCTTAAAAAAGAAACCAGCATTCATATTTATGATTGTTATTGCAATATTTTGTTAAAGTTGTTAAGCTCAAATATTTAACGATGTGACAGGGGAATTTCTATGGATATTCAATCATTAACTGAAGAATTAAGAATATGATTCATTAGAAGTTTTTTTTTAAGCGTTTCACCCCAAGTAAGGCGGAAGCCACTAGGACGCAAGGGGTTACAGAAAATTTGGAGCAAGATCAGATAGGAGTGATAGAAGAAAGGATGAGGAGAAGAGTAGTGGATAGATCAAGGCAACTGGAGATACAGAGGCCAGATAGAGAGAGAGAGAGAGTACCGGAAACCCTTTCCTAAACAAGAAACAAGGCATAAGCCTCTACTCATGTCAAAGAGAAGGGGAGGAGGAGTGTTAACCGGGCTGTAGGAAAGCCTACCTACTCCTAAAGAGTAATTAATACCAATGTGGTAAAGATTCCTATTTTTTTAAACTAAAAAACAGTTACCACCGAATTAAAATGAAAAAAAAAGAAGAATTTTTTGCTAGAAACTTCTTAAAGTATTTGTTTCAAATTCAAATATTCCTCAAATAAAGTTTCAGAAAAGTATTTTTTATTTATGGAAGATTTTTTTAAAAAGGGGAATTACATTGCGATGAAAAGTGACCTAAGAAGGGCGTTATTTTAGCAAAACAAAAAAAAAAAAAAACTCTTTTCAGTGACCAGTCTATTTTAAAATTTAAATTAATTTTGAAATTGAGCAAAGTAGTTATTGGAAATAATTAAATTTAAATTAGCTTGAAATTTTAAACATAAATAAAAGCTTCAAGAAATATTTTTCGGTTTTTAACTTTTTATTATTTTTTTAAACCTTAGCTATCTCAAATCTGCGAAGGTACCCTTGTCACCGATAACCCCCACACCCCAAAAAGCACGCACGAGAGACTGTTTACTTTATCATCTTTAAGCGGAGCTTAGATGTGGCACAAGCCGAAAGCATAAGGCAACCGAGAGGGGTTCGAACTCACTATTCAGTCGTAATTTAAGCTTGCTAACATTGTATGAGAAAGGAACCTCTCTAGTCAGGATAATCAATACAACTACAACACAATAAGAAGAACCTAAAAAATATTGCTTTTTTTTAGGAGGCAACTCTTTTAGTGTCAAATTGATCCCCAATTTTTACAGCGTTGAAATGAACATGAAATAACAGTAACTTTACAATACATTTGTAAACAAATTTTTAAAGTTTAAGAAGTGTACTTACGTTATCTGCGTGCTATTTTATAATTTTCAAAATGTTCTTTTTTTTCATTTAACAACTTTCGAGTTTTTTTTAACTTTTTTTAAAGCTTTTTGCAGCTTGCTGGACTTTTTCGGAAGCGCATACATACACAAAAAAACTAAAAGACATGAATTGAAAAATACCCATTTCTCTAGAGACAAATAATTCTTATTGCTTATAATTAAAAAACATTTTCTTAATAAAACTAAAAAGGTAGGTTCTCCCCACTCTCAAAAAGCGATATCCACGTCTAAAAATTGATTTAAAAAAAAAAAAAAAAAAAAAAAAAAAGAAAAATCTTTCTTGAAGCTTTTTAATTTTTTAGTTTTTAATTTCAATTCCCAATCAATACTTTTTATTTTTTTTTTTTTGGTTAAGGAAGCCTTGCTTAGGAAGACACGCTTGTTGAGAAAATTACCATTTGCACTAAATATTTCTTATTTTCTGATAATGTCGTGCATAGACGCCAGCTTTTACAAAAATCGACATGCTTTACACACAAACAAATGTCAAAAAATTATTTTAATACGTGAGTGAGGGGGGGTCGTTGAATTTTAGTGAAATTTTCCATTTAGTTATATCATTTAGTAAAAAATAAATACATTTTTAAAATTTGATTTTACCACTTCTTAAAATGTCACTTGACTTACTACAAAAATAAATACAGAATATTTGTAAATTATTCTAATTAAAAAAAGGAAAAATGAAAACGACAATTCCTTTTGTTTAGTTTCTCAAACAAAATTATTTCGATTCTTCATCCACTTACCTTTCCGACCACTTCTGAAAATGCAACGAGAAAAAAAACAAAACGGGATGATTTCTTTCTGTTCAATTTCAAATGAATTTGTTGGGATATTTTTATCTGTCAACTTGATCAATCAATTTTTGTATTATTTGTTCACTTCATGATGAACCAAATGACACAAAGAAATTATAAAGAAATGAAAAACATAATATAAAGGTGAAATTATTTTTGAGAAAAATGTTTTGTATAATGACGTAAACCGAAAAAAAAAAAAAAGCGGTGTTAGACAAGATTTGGTTCCTTGTGTTTAAAATCTTTAAATTCCTTTTCATTTACAGAGCAAAGTAGACGTATGACGTTTCGTTTCTTCATGGAAGCAGACACTGCCGGCGTTAAGAAGTCGCTGCCTCCCACCGACCGACATACATTTATACGGAGCAGATTGAATTCTTTCATGAGGTACATTTTATATTAAAGACAAATTTTATTGTCCGGTTCACACTCCTCCTCAGAACATGAATCCTTTGTTTCCTGTTTAGGATTGGATTTCCGGTTTCTTCTAAAGTCTGTTTCAAACCAGAACATCTCCGTCTGAAATTTTATTTGCTAATTATTTTTCTTTTTTCTACTCAATAGGAGTAGATGGTGTTCACCTATCGTTTAGGTTCATACACCTTCCCAGTCTTTTGAACAGGTGTATAGGTTTATACCTTGGTAGCCATTTCGGATCAAGTTTCTGTATCCTCCTAAAATCTTTTCATTCTCTTTCACTCCCAGTAGCCCCTTGTGTCTTAGTGGCATTGTTGCCTTGCTTGAGACCAATTGATTAAAAAAAAAAAGTACAATAAACTTAAACATCACTATCAGAAATATTATTGAGACACATTTTTGTCATGGGTAAAATAAGCATTATCAATAAAAGCAAACATTATCATGGGTGAGAGAATTTAAAGTTTGAATGTTTGTGTATAAGCGTTAACATGTAAATAATTAAAGAAAAAGCCAACAAAAACATGGGTCTTTGGTCTCTTTTTTTTATATAAACTTTAATAAAACAAAGTTAATGTCTCTTGGGTATGTCTGTTTTCTTTTTCTGCTTCAGAAGTCAGCGTAAGGATAAATATCATTATAATCAACCTTGTGCTGAGTTTGAACGACCAAAGGAAATAATTTACCTCATAGGTGGCGGTTTTGGAAAACACATGCAAATGCTATGCATTGAGTTCAGTCATCAGTAGACCAAAGAAATGAATGTGGCCCAGCGGGGACATCCCCCACCCCATGTTCGGTTACATCTTGGAGAAAGAGAGTGAGGCGGAAATGTTTGTCATTTTTATAAACATAAACAGTGCTCCCTAACTGGCTTTTGATGAAGCCAAGTAGGGTAATAGAATTTCCAGGTCTTTTATTACTAGCACCATAAAAAAATGTATTTCTTTTTCTTTTTATTCTTATTTGATTTGATTCCATTTCTTTTTTCCACAGGGTAAAGTAAAAATAAGCATTACCAAAGGAGCAAAATAAAAAAGAAGGACTTTACTATGTGTGTTTCTCTTTTTGACTATTTTCATTATTCCATGATTTAACAAACTGAATAAAAATTATAACACTTTCTAGGAAATAAACCCTATTCCCAAAATAATTACATACCCATATACGTACCATATTAAAGCATGCAAAACTTTATTTTCTACCCAATAACAGGCAATATTAGAAACATGCCAAAAAGATTCCATAATACTGCTTAAATCAAAGTGTCTATTGATTAGAAATTAACATCACCAGGTGAAATATTTGACCAACCCCTATTTTTATGGAGCTGACTTTTGGTAAAAATTTCTTAGAAAAACCTACAGATTTCAACTTTCAGAGAGCAAAGATGTGACTGTCTTTAAGCCATTTAAACACAAGCAAAGACATGGCTACATAGCTTTCCCCTCACTACCACCCACCAGCATGTGCTGAAAGTAATATGTTGATGACTTCAAACAAATCATTTCCATCAACAGCATAGATAGGGAATCTTTGTTGATGATCATGCGTTGACAACTTCAAAAAATATCATCTCTAACGACATAGCATAGGTTGGTGAATCTTCGCTGAGAATCAAAAACTTTTCTCAACCACAGATTTTTACGGTGGACCAATAATTAAGTCTTTTCAAAACTGCAACTTTTTCTGTGAACCCAAAGACCTTAACACAACTACAGACTATTTTTGACTCCTTTTTAACTCTTTTGAATTCATGTAAATACAAATAATTTATTGAACAGGCATACGCATGTTTTCTTTATTTTATTGTTGCTTGAAATTCAGATGTTTGGATATTTAATATATAAAAACCTGGATAATAGAATTTCCTAAAATCTAAATTTAATTCTTCTAAATGCTTCAAAGCAAAGCAATTCTGAAGGAAGTTTTTAATAAAGTTTACCAGATTTAGATTAAAAATTTTGAGTTTCTATTTAAATTAATGAATTAATTTTTTAAACATTTTCCAACAAATATTCAATTGTTGAAGATCAACTTACAAAAATTTAATTTTCAATTGTAAATTAGCTAAGGTCAATACAGTTGAACCTGGCTAGGTTTGTCAAGAGGATTAGATCATCAATACTCTACCTTTTTCCTATAAATGAATGCAAATCAATTTAGTGTTTATAATTCCATTCACTCATGAATTGGTCATGATTGTAAATTAGCTGAGGTTAATTTGGCTGAACCTGGCTATGTGTATCAAGAGGGGGAGATTAACAATACTGTATTTTCTTCCTAATACATGTATGCAAATCAATTTGTTTATAATCCCATTCACACTTTTTGCCATGATTGGAAGGAAAAATGGGATATAAAAATAATTTTTAGTTTTTTTTTTTTATGTTTCTATAAAAGCTAAACAAAAAAAACATGTTTTCCTTATATATATATATATATATATTATATATTTATTAAAGACATTTTTATGTTTAACGTTCTTTTTATAGATACAAGTATTTAAGTAAATGCTCTGTTTATAATAAACAGTATTAAATAACATTTACATTTATAAACAGAGCATTTACTTAAATACTTGTATCTATAAAAAGAACGTTAAACATAAAAATGTCTTTAATAAATAAATTGTCAGACTTTGTCTATTTCTTAATATATATATATATATATATATATATATATATAAAATGTCAAAATGATTGAATTTCCCTGTATCCTTAGAAACTAATATTAAGAACGTATGTGCTTATAAAACTCAGTAAATTTTAAAATTAGTTATTCCAAAATTCGCTTGAAAATGAAACAGTGCTAGGGACTTTAATTTAATTCTATAATTAAATTTGAAGTTTTTAGTTTCTGTTTTTGAAACATGATAATTCCTATGTAGAGATGTAAGCATATTTTTTAAATTAGTAAATTTATAATATTTATGCTCTGCAGAATTCTATTGAACACTTTTTTCTAAAAATAAAAATAATAAGAACACCGGATTATAAATCTTACTGTTCTTTCTCTTTATTTTAATACACACACACAGACACATATATAAAATAAAATGACACTTTTTGTTGATAGCATAAATCAAAATGTATTAATGAAGTAAACCCCAAAATATTTCTTCAAAATCTGGGTATAATTTACTGAAATATATTTTCATTATCTTAATTTTATTTTATGATAACCTGTTAAATAAACATTAATTACCTTTGAATATCGTCCACTTGTTCATTTTGGCAATAAAAATAAAAAGAAGATAGTCCTTTCTGCCTTGATTTATTTTATTTCACAACCAGAAATGCATGTAATCAAAGAGGCTATTTTATGGACATGATGGCTATATGCATGTTAAATGGAACAAGCACATGTAAATAAATCACATGCTATCAAAACAGACACATGTACTTCTGTATGATTGATTTTGTATCTTTCAGCTCTTTTCAAATAATTGATTTCAGCTTTCAAATAATGCTTTTACAAGAGAAAAAAATATACAATATCAATGTTAATATGTAAAGCCTACATTCAATGACTCTCAATGAAAATATTGAAAATACACTGTCAATGTTAATATTTAAAGATAACATTTAATGACACTTAGGTCTTATGAATAATACTGAAAATACAAATTTCATCGCACAGAATAAATATAAATATTTGAAAGCATTTCTTTTTTGTTTCTGAAAATTACTGTCCTGTTGCTTAATTTGTTTCTAATCTAGTCGAAGTTGAAATTTTGTAAATAAGATGAAAAAAAAAATGTCACAAATTAATAATGAAAGTGATTCAACTGTTTTGCCTATAACTACACAAGAGGGTGCTGAAAAATTAGTGACTGAAATTGTATTTCATACTTATCCAATATTAAAGAACTTCCATTATCTGCTAATGCTCATTGACATGAAACAATTTAGTCACAGCAATACTCAAAGTCTACATATGTATACAGCATAAAAATCTATGTAAAAAAGAAAAGCTGCCTTTTAAAAATGTTACAACAATGCAAAACTTTGTGAAATGTTCCAAATGTATAAAATTTGTGGGAGTAAAGAGACAGTCTCGTTCAAGTAACATTAAGAATTTCACAAGCTTCCTTACAGTAAATATAGGTGGGCTTCATGGCTTTATAGTAAACAACATGGAAAATTGAATCAGTGAATAGAGTTGAAATTCTGGCTGAGATAGTTTCTATTCACTTTGCATTAATCTCTCAAATGGATTAAGACATTTTATTAAAAAGAGCCTGAAAAGCAATGTTCATCAGAAAGTATTTTGTTTATATGAAGGCTTCCTTCATATAAACAAAATATATCCTTACACCAAATATAGGTATTCATGGCTTAACAATAAACAATATAGAAAATTGGATCAGTGATTATCTTGTTGTTAAATCATCTCAGAACAATGTATGACTCTTGCGATGGAAGGATAAAGATTTCTGTGTGAGGCTTAAAGTTATAGTCGCGTTCTTCCTCCCAACACTTGCCCAGGTCAATTCTCTCTTCAAGAATTTTTTCCAGTCTGGCTTTTTCAGCATAACTACGCATTTATACAGATAAACCAGGCTGGTTATAACTGAAACTCAGCCCCACTACTTCACACACGATTATCATGGTGTTCTGGCTGCTTCAACCAAAATCATGTGAATTCCAAAGTTCCTTTTAGCTTACTCAGCTCTATTTCAATTTTTAATCGATAAAAATTATTTCGACCATTTCCATTGTCTCCTGATGACCCATATTCAATGGGTACAACTTCTGTCCTAGATCAGATTTCCCCATCAGTAAACAAAATGCTCTGATTTAATTTCACTATTCAAATCTACTCCAATTTCACTAAAAAAAAAACCAAAAAAACAACGTGTGTATGTGTGTTTCCCAAACTCTGTTGCATTCTGCCTTCAAAAAAATGGAGTGCTAGAAGGCCCATTTTTCCATCAAAACCATTATTATTTTAACTACCTTCACTTTTTGGCAATGTTTATCATTTTAAAAAGCAATGATTAGAATTATAATGAAACCTAAATATATGATGAAAATGAATTTATGTATTTTTTTTCTTGAGAATTGACAACAGAGATATTAAAGACTATTTATTGATTAGATTGTTTGTTTACACTGTTAAGTTGTTCATTGGAATGGTTGACAAAACACTGGCTAATCGTCAATTGATTTGAACTTTATAAAATGTTAAATAATAAGGATATCCATATAGTCGGCTAATATATATTGAGTAAATGTTTATAAATTTATGAATAAAACGTTGTTTTCATATTTATATCTTTATAAATTGGAAAATGATAGATATTGCATTAGTTTTTAGAATGTTGTAAGTATAATTACAATTCTAATCATTGCTTTTTAAAACAATAAACATTGTCGTGGTTAAAATAAAAGCAGTGCCATGGTGAAAAGCATCCTTTTGACACTCCATTTTTCTGGAGGCTTCATGATCCATGTTTGCTGAATTTTTGTTTAAACATTTGATCCACAGATCATAAAAGAGGATGATTACTTCTAAGTACATGTCCTTCTTGTATGAATGCTGAGAAATAAACAGGTATTGTTAGTCCTTTTTTCATATAAAAATGTATTTCTGGTATTTTTTTACTTTCATATTGCTTTGTGTTTGTTTGGGGGTTCAGTATTTATTCCCATAGCTGGGATCCTAACAGGTGCTATCACCCTGGTTCAAGGTGGACCTGGAAACAGTGGCAATTAAGAGGTGGTTGCACATTCCTCACAACCTCCAATCTCCCAATCAGACGCCTTGTTGCTGAGTGTAAATATTGCATATGTGAATTCAGGAAAAAATAACTACACAAAGTTCACATGGGAAAGGTTTCTTGTCAGTGTAAATAACCATGAGTCATTTGAGAGTTGCATTTCTAGGAAAGCTAACTACACAGATTTCACAGTAGAAACATTCTCTCTAGTGTGGGTGTGCTAACATGAACTGTTTGAAATGTGAATTTTGGGATAACCAAACCTTACAGATTTCACACTGAAATTTTACCCACCAGTGTGGGTTAACATGTGTTTTTTAAGAGATGATTTAAAACGAAAATATGTACCACAGATTTCACAGTGGAATGGTTTTTCCCCAGTGTGTGTTAACATATGTTGTTTAAGATGTGCATTTTGGGAAAATCTAAATCTACAGATTTTGCAGTGGAAAGGTTTCTCTCCAGTGTGTGTTAACACGTGTTGTTTGAGATTTGATTTTTGAGAAAATGTAAATCCACAGATTTCACAGTGGATAGGTTTTTTACCAGTGTGTGTTAAAATGTCTTTTGAGTGATGAATTATCAGAAAACATAACACCACAGATTTCACAGTGGAATGGTTTCTCTCCAGTGTGTGTTAGGATATGGCGTTTGAGATTTGAATTGTGAGAAAAAGCAACACCACAGATTTCACAGTGGAAACGTTTCTCTCCAGTGTGTGTTAACATATGTTGTTTTAGATCTGCCTTTCGAGAAAAGCTAGCTTCACAGATTTCACAGTAAAAAGGTTTCTCTCCAGTGTGTGTTAACATGTGCTGTTTAAGGTTTGAATTTTGGTAAAACTTATCTCCACAGATTTCACAGTGGAAAGATTTCTCTCCAGAGTGTGCTAACATGTGTCGTTTGAAATGTGCATTTTGGAAGAATTTAGAGCCACAAATTTCACAGTAGAAAGGTTTCTCTCCAGTGTGTGTTAACATATGTTGTTTTAGTTGTGCATTTCGAGAAAAGCTCATTACACAGATTTTACATTGGAAAGGTTTCTCTCCAGTGTGTGTGAACATGTGTTGTTTGAGATGTGAACTTTGGGAAAACTTAAATCCACAGATTTCACAGTGGATGGGTTTGTTGCCAGTGTGTGTTAACTTGTGTCTTTTGAGAGATGAATTATCAGCAAACCTAACTCCACAGATTTCACAGTGGAATGGTTTCTCTCCAGTGTGTGTCAACATGTGTCGTTTGAGATTTGAATTTTGGGAAAACACAACTCCACAGATTTCACAGTGAAAAGGTTTCACTCCAGTGTGTGTTAACATATGTCGTTTTAAATGTGAGTTTTGTAAGAACGTACATCCGCATATTTCACAGTGGAAAACTTTCTCTCTGGTGTGTTTTGACATGTGTATCTTACAATTTGAATTCATGAAAAATGTAACCAAAAATATCCCCTATGAGTGTTCTGATATGTGTCTCCGATGTGGACTTAGATTGAACTTCTAATCCACCAATTTTACAATGTAGTGATCCTTTTTTCTTCCTGAGTATTCATGTTTTACAGGCTCTAAGATGCAAGCTGCCAAAAGAAAAAATAAATTACCTGAGCAATGCAGGAAGGAAACAATCTATGATTATCAAACAGGTTTATAAAAAAAAAATGCATTCTCTTAAAGCATTTTCTAGAATCACAAAAAAATCCATTACATGTTCAGCAATGCTGATTGGTTTTTTAGTAAGTTTCCAGGATCCACAAGTAGTGATTTGGGTGTGACCCCGTGAAATTAAATGGGATCCAACTAAAGTTGCCTAAATTTTTTTAATTAAACTACAGGGCTACAGATTAAGTTTTTATTTTTTAGCATTGTCCCCAAAAACAATTTTATTCATGCCAAATCACTTAAATTGACAGAACAACTTTTTTTCTTTAATTAAATTAATAAATTCAAAGCAAAAATAGTATTTAAACTTAATCACAGTTCACTATATATTTTTTTTAGAATTATGACAAATTTTTTAAATTTTAAGTCATTCAATTGAATCAATAAATTTAAAACAAAAACATTCAGTCAGCAAAACTTCAATGAATTCAGATACATCAAATAAATTAAAAAAAAAAACTCAAAAAGTTTCTGGTAAGGTGACATTAATGTATATTTCCTGCCACCAACACATTCCACCACCCAATAAAAAGGAAAGAGTAAGTGAGAGAAAGAAAGAAAGGAAGAACTAGTAAACAGTATTTTAAGGAATAAAATTAAATGATTAATGCAGTCTTATTTAAATTTAGAAAAAAAATATTGGTCTCCTCCAGTCTGTACCGACCCCTACAGGAAATCTTTTGAGCCCTGTTAACTATTATTTGAACAGCAAACCGACTGTTAAATACAAATGTCTCTGCTTGTTAGTTAAAATGTTTTGCACTCACAGTTTTAAAAAGTATGTTAATATTAACAACAAAAATACAAAATGTTTAAAAAATATATTTATGCACTAATTACCATCAATATCTAGTCAGTTTGACAAATGATTCGTGTTTGGTTACAGAAAGAATATATTTGTTATATTTTATTGATGTTGTTGAATATTATTAATTATAATTACATTGATGCTGTTGTTTGCTTAGTATCGACAAACTTTTACTATTTAACTGTTAACGGTTGGTTTTGTGCAATGTATCACTTTTCATGGAAAAATTTAGTTGCATCCTGGGATACACCGATGGGAAAGTTACTGTGGCCCATAAGACTTCTTATACATCAGGGATATACACCTATCAGTCTCTCTCTATGTTGATCAAAACAAAAGGATGTAATTTCTCATTGTAAAGTGATCTGTGATCAACTTGACTTTTGAATATGAAGAAATGAAAGCAGAAAGACTGATAAATTAGTATTTAAATCAGATACATTATACAGTTCTGACCGAAATGACTTGTATAATATAAATTCTCAGCAACAAAAATGAGAAATTTGATTTTATTTTATTCTGGCTGGCATGGACAAATCTTACTTATTATAAAACTCAGATTGTGTGTGTGTGTGTGTGTGTATGTGTCTGTACGTTTATATATTGGATCGGATTTCTTACATTTTTCAACCAATTTCAACAAAACTTCACAGGACTGCGTAAAATTACTTTGCGGTGGTTCTGACAGTGGAAAAACACAATTGTTTTTATATGAAATCAATTTGAAAACACGATTCTGTCACCAGAATGAAAGGGGGACAACTCATATCGAGTTATACTTATTATAAAACCCAGGTTGTTTGTGTGCATGTGTGTGTTTTTTTATATATGGGATTGGATTTCCTACATTTTTCAATCGATTTCAACAAAACTTCACTTTTTTTTGGCAGGTAGTGTTTCTTATTGTCTTGCACACTTTTTTCTTTATTTTTACATTCAGAATGCTTTAAAAATTCCATTTACAAGACAATTGTTTATAATAAAAATTCTATTCAATCGGTAGACTCATAACGATTGAAAACAATGTTTTTGTTTGAATTTGGGTTTGATTAATTCGTAAAAAAAAAAAAAGAAAAAAAAAAAAGACTAATTAAGACGTGCGTGTCCATCAACCTTAAACAATAATCTTTGTCAATTTTATTTTTCAGTCTTTATGATGGTCGATACTTGATCTATCTCTTACTGTTACATCCCCGGGCAACACCGGGCTCTACTGCTAGTTATTATTAAAGCATGTATCAGTGGATATGGCTGTGCGGGTGTTGGAATGGGTAATGGAATAGAAAAACAAAATCTGAAAGCTGAGTTTTAGTGAAGGAAAAGGAGAACTCTGAATGCAAAACCATGTGGTGCATTATGCCGGAACAGATAATGCACTCAAATTTCACACCAGACCATCAAAAGAATCGATATCCAGAGATCGATCTACAGTTACTCTCTGCCGCCAAGTGAAGAAGTACGTGACCTCACACCTGTATCCAGTATAACAGGCAAAAGAAGAATGTTAGGTAGATGTATATACAAACAACCACTCCAGAGATATTTTGGGCATTCTCTCTGTCATGGGTCCTTACCTATAACTACAGAATGAACTCTTCCTAACAATAAGTAATACTATGCCTTTTAAGAGAGAGGGGTGAATCAAGTCGAGCTGATAGTAGTTCACTCCAAACCAGACTGACAGTCATAACTAACACCGTCCACATCTTGTATTATTATTTTGTGTAATATACCTTCGTTATTTCTACTCTTGTGTTCGTGTTGTTCTTCCTTGGTCCTAACCTGGACCATAATACTCTCACACACTGCAGACATACAATATAACATTTTTGTAACTCTACCATTTATCTGTCCATTGAATATTGTTACTATGTTTGGTCTGCTATGAATCTAGAGATTCTTGGCAAAATCCAAAGAAGAAACTGCAATGTTGTTAGTCCTGAACTTGCATCTCAGTTTCATCATTTCCCCTCTACCATAACATAGCTTCCCTGTGCTTTTTCCTATAAATATTTTCATGGTGATTCTTCTGATGAGCTTAAATTCATGAATTTAGGTGTAGTACTAGATTGGCAGCTAGGTCTCATTTTACTGTTGAATTTGTCAGATATAACAGTAAGTTCTACTCTAATAGTTTCTTTTCTTGCACGTCTCACGTGTGGAAATCTCCTTTGGCTTCTTCCTTTCCTGTCAACTAAAATCTTTAAAAATTTAAATGTAACCTCAATTACCATCTTCTGTCCTTTCAAATCATTTTCTTTTATTATCTTTTCATAATCAATAACATTTTTTTTTCACCTCTCAGTAACAACTTGCATCATGTTGTTTTGTTTTGCAAATGATTTTTTTTTAATTCTACGGAAATTCAAAAATGAAAATGTCTTTAAAAAAATGCTGTATTATGTCCCATGACTAACACACTTCCGTTTTGATGTTTACAGAACATTAGTAGCTAAAAAGAATAAAAAAGCAAAGGTAAATTAACAATCAATAATTCCATTAATTTTTTTCTATTTTATTTTTCCTTTGGTAAATTTTCATATGGTAATATTTAAAAAGACATTGTTGGCTGCCAATGAGATATTTTGATATTGTTTTTAATTTTTCTTTTGTTGGGTCCATCAAATTTGCTGAGTAGAAGTGAATACGTTTGTAATTTTTTGTTTAAAAAGTGACTAAAATCTTTATTCAAAACAGCAAGATAGTTTTTCTTTTTTTATGGATTAACTTTAGACTATTATTTTTCAAATAAAACCAAACTTTAACTTCAAAGAAAACACTTAAATAGATACAGACATCCTTAGATCAATGCATTTTTGATTAGTGTGCTAAATTTTCTATGTACCAAAATTTGATTAGTACATCCGTAGTACTTGATTAGTGTGGTAAAACATTCTACAGTTTAACCATAGTAATTAAAAATTGATTTTTTATAGTCACCAATGTACACATTAGTAGCAGCTCTAATTGAGGGATTCCTGTACCTTCAAAATTTTGCTCAAAATGAGGATACATGATATTCATAAGAAAAAACAATGTTAGTGTAGTGACTACTACTATGTTGCCACGCCTACATTTCTTCAACTGTGATTGTTCAACTAATATATACTAAAAATAATAGGACAATTTACCGATCGCATTTCACCATACTGAAATTTTTCCTACAGTTTGCTCACAAACAAGTTTTGTTATAAAATCACCGATTGGTTCATTTTTCATCCAATCGAATATTTTTCGTATTCCTTCAAAAATTTATCCCGCGTTCGTGCTGGGAGCCACCGATAGTAATATAAATCCGGATACATTCCCAAATCAACCAGTAGTACCAGTACCACAGTAGAGTACAGAACAGAGACAGTAGAACTCGACTACTCACACGTGTTATTCATTCTACTCACTCCGCACGCACATACACACAGATACAGAACTTGAATTTGATAGATATTCAGTTCTCTGTGAACAAACCAAGTTGAAACAACTCTGTTAGTTTCAAACACACAACTGTACAATCTTCTGAAGATACATTCTATTTTAACACAGAATTCTGAACTTTATACTCAGAAAAACTTGCTTAAAAACATTTCCTAAATTGACTAACAGATAAACGGAAACTACTTTTTTCTCCCTATTCACACATTATACAAACTACCTTGTATTTATTGTTGATTTTTCGTTGAAACAAATTGGTTCTTCATTGTTTTTCCTTGATGTTTTAAAATATGTATAAATGTTAAATGCTTATTCAACACGCAGCCACATTAATCTTTTCAACCAAACACCATTTACATTGGTAACTTCAACACTAAACTAAGCAAGCATCCTACATTAGCAGCAAAAGCTTTATGTCTTTATCAAAATAAAAGATTTTTTTTATTTTTATATCCGTTTTAGAATCTTTGAAATTTTAGTTAAACCTAAACAATTTTGGGACCATAAATTTGTATGGGAAATTTGAGCATTTTTTTTTTTTTTAGTGAAAAACAAATTAATCCGGAAATATTTGCAAAAATCACATAATTGTCAGTTACTAATGACATTGTAAAATGTAAGGACTATATTGTAAGGACTTATTCAGAAATGAATTATTTTTTAAAGTTTTATTTTGAAAATCTTTGTAAAATTTTCTTCCTCCATTTAATTTTATCAAATTTCAAGCAATTCTCTTTCATATCACTTAATGGTTTTTAAAGACAATATAAAAATAAGATTGTTAATTATAAAAGCTTTTACAGTGTAACCCGGATATAAGAGAGATTTTCTCTGGTCCCAAATTAGAGCCTGTGTTAGTTAATGTATATAAAATAGACCAAGCGAAACCCGGATATAAGAGACTTCTTCTCCGGTCCCGACAACTCTCTTATATACACTGTGTAATTGCTTTTTTAGGACACTATTCTGAAGAAAATTTTTTTCATCAATTTGTACAGGAATTGTTTTCATTCTTTCAAAATTTTAAATTTAAATTTTAGAATAATTTACAAACTTTTGAAATTTTGTATTAATTTGTAGTGGTCAAGTGATTCTTAATGCTTAACTTAACTTATGCAAGAGCTTCCTTACTAAAATTCAGCAAACAACAGCATTATTTAAAAAATTTTGAAGTTATTTTATGTAGGTAAAAGTGTCGATAGTAATAATATATTTTCACTGCAGAAACAAACTTTCACTTACCTTTTCTGGGTGAATCTGAAATTTTTTATGCAAAAATAAACAAGTTGTTGTTGGACTTGATAATTCTAAACTCAATGATGTGAGGGAAAATTATGTTTCGCAAAGTTCATTAATAATAAAAATAAAACTATTCATTTTCATATAAAATTATATAATTAAAAAAGTGTTAAATAAAT